>JANBXA010000731.1:9865000-9920000 GCA_030556225.1 Cricetiscus sungorus | reverse complement strand
ACCAGCCAAGCAAGCAAGCAAGCAAGCAAGCAAGCAAGCAAGCAAGCAAAAAGACTAGGGAGATGGCCCAGTGGGTGACAGTACTTACTGTGCCATCATGAGGATCTGAGTTTGAACCCCCAGAACCCACATTAAAAAGCCAGCTGTGGCTTTGTACATGCCTATGACAGCAGCGCCATGATAGTGGAGACAGGAAGATCTCTGGGGCTAGCTCACTGCCCTCAGGTTTAGTGAGAGGCCACTTTGTAAGGGAGAAGGCAGAGATGTTTTCATTTCACCTTTGCTACACATGCAGGGCTGTGTACACACATGTACATATATACCACACATACATGCAGGAAAGAAAAGATCAAAAAAAGGAAAAGAGTGTGAACGTTCTAGCGAAAGAAAACGTGAGGTGTATGTTTGAAGCTCAGCAGTTTCCTGCATTTTAAACGGTAGGAACAAGCTTTCTCTTTGCCATTAATTATTCCTTGCTCTTTTGGTGGATTTAGTTGCTTTGCTCATGGATCACTAAGACTTTGATAAATATGCTCTGTTCTGCAGCAAATCATGCGGCCGAAATAAGGTCAAGGGTCAAGTGTGTGATAGACGGTGAGAGGCTAGAAGTGACACCACTGTGTCTTGTGTTCTGTAGGTGACTATTAATATACTGCTTTCTTTTACAGAAAGGGCATCTCAAACGACTCACAGAACCAGAGTTTACAGTGGAAGATGGTGTTTAATGGGTCCTGCAGTAGCATTTGCACATGGAAGCCCCAAAACCTGAGAGGAACGTTTCAGTTCAGAGCAGTGGCTGCTAATAATATTGGGTTTGGAGAATATAGTGAAATCAGCGAGGGTATTACATTCATGGAAGGTATGTTAACATACACACTAGCTTATTACATAAAGGTCTAGTGCCAAAGACAGAGAAACATTCTTAATACTAGCCACAGAGATGGTGACTGAATAGCTTATCATACGAACTATTGAATGGCTCAGTTTATCTGATGTGTTCTTAAAACATCCCTGTCTTTTTACTTTGCTTCTCAATAACAAGTGGCCACTCCGAATATCTACAACCCCAATCCCATGCTTTTATAGATTTTCAGCATCATAGCTACTTTCTAGTGCTTAGAACTACTCTGTGTCTTCCTTCTTACCAAGCTGGTCCACTGTGTATTCTGCTTTAGGTTGTGCATTATCTTGCTAAACATCCAAGGGTTGCAATTTTCTTCCTGTCGCCAAGACAAAACACTGCTCAGAACGAACTTGAGGAAGAAAGGGTTTATTCGATTTACAGGTTATAGCCCACTGTCACTCAAGATGAGAACCCAGAGGTGGAAACTGAAGCAGAAATCACAGAGAAAAGCAGCTTGCTGCCCTGCTTCTTGGCTCATAACTACATGGCTATCTTTCTTATGCATCCTGGGCCAAGCTGCCTGCGGTTGGTACCACAGTGGGCTGGGCCATTCTATCTTAATCCGAATCAAAAGATGTCCCCACAGACATACCCAGAGGCATTTGGTAGAGGCAATTGTTCAAGTGTAGGTCCCTCTTCCCAGGTGTGTCAAGTAGACAACAAAACTCATCAGTAATCATAGGCCAAAACCTTCAGCGACACATTTGATTTGTCCCTTTTATAGTCAACAACTTCAATTGATTTTTTTTTTTGAAGAGAAACATCAATTTCTTCTTTTAAAAATTACATTGATTTCTTTGTGTGTGTGTGTGTGTATGAATGTGTGTGTGCAAATGTGTGTGTGTGTGTGTGAATGTGTGTGTGTGAATGTGTGTATGTGAATGTGTGTATGTGAATGTGTGTGTATGGGTGTGTGTGTCTGTGTGAATGTGTGTGTGTGAGTGTATGTGAATGTGTGTGTGTGTGTATGTGTGTGTGTATGTGTGAATGTGTGTGTGTGAATGTGTGTGTGTGTGAATGTATGTGTGTGTGTATGTGTGAATATGTGTGTGTGTGTGAATGTGTGTGTGTGTGTGAATGTGTGTGTGTGAATGTGTGTATGTGAATGTGTGTATGTGAATGTGTGTGTATGGGTGTGTGTGTCTGTGTGAATGTGTGTGTGTGAGTGTATGTGAATGTGTGTGTGTGTGTATGTGTGTGTGTATGTGTGAAAGTGTGTGTGTGTGAATGTGTGTGTGTGTGAATGTATGTGTGTGTGTATGTGTGAATATGTGTGTGTGTGAATGTGTGTGTGTATGTGTGAATGTGTGTGTGTGTGTGTGAATGTGTGTGTGTGAATGTGTGTGTATGTGTGAATGTGTGTGTGTGAATGTGTGTGTGTGAATGTGTGTGTGTGAATGTGTGTGTGTGAATGTGTGTGTGGGTGTGTGAATGTGTGTGTGTATGTGTGAATGTGTGTGTGTGAATGTGTGTGTGTGAATGTGTGTGTGGGTATGTGAATGTGTGAATGTGTGTGTGTGTGAGAATGTGTGTGTGAATGTGTGTGTATGTGTGAATATGTGTGTGTGTGAATGTGTGTGTGTGAATGTGTGTGTGAATGTGTGTGTGTGTGAGAATGTGTGTGTGTGAATGTGTGTGTGTATGTGTGAATATGTGTGTGTGTGAATGTGTGTGTGTGAATGTGTGTGTGAATGTGTGTGTGAATGTGTGTGTGTATGTGTGTGTGAATGTGTGTGTGTGTGAATGTGTGTGTGTGTGTGAATGTGTGTGTGTGAATGTGTGTGTGTGAATGTGTGTGTGTGTATGTGTGTGTGTGTGAATGTGTGTGTGAATGTGTGTGTGGGTGTGTGAATGTGTGTGTGTATGTGTGAATGTGTGTGTGTGTGTGAGAATGTGTGTGTGTGAATGTGTGTGTGTATGTGTGAATATGTGTGTGTGAATGTGTGTGTATGTGTGAATGTGTGTGTGTGTGTGAGAATGTGTGTGTGTGAATGTGTGTGTGTATGTGTGAATATGTGTTTGTGTGAATGTGTGTGTGTGAATGTGTGTGTGTATGTGTGAATGTGTGTGTGTGTGAGAATGTGTGTGTGTGAATGTGTGTGTGTATGTGTGAATATGTGTTTGTGTGAATGTGTGTGTGTGAATGTGTGTGTGTGAATGTGTGTGTGTGAATGTGTGTGTGTGAATGTGTGTGTGTGTGTGAATGTGTGTGTGAATGTGTGTGTGAATGTGTGTGTGTGAATGTGTGTGTGTGTGTGTGAATGTGTGTGTGTGTGTGTGTGAATGTGTGTGTGTGTATGTGTGTGTGTTATGTGTGTGTGTGTGTGTGTGTGTGTGTGTGTGTGTGTATGAGCATTTGCCTGCCATAGTAATATGTGTGCAGGTAGAGAATAACTTTTACAAGTTGGTTCTCTCCTACTACATGGGTCACAGGGGTCAAACTCAAAGTTCCAGGCTTGGTGGCAAACATGTTACCCAGTGAGCCACCTTGCTGACCCACCATCTTCATTTCTCACGGATGAGTTCCCACATTTCCTTTTCCACGCTGGCTTTCTTGGTTTAGGATACCTTTTCTTGTCTGTGCTCTCAGCTTAACCACACTGCCAATTTCGATGAAGGCGATCTTGATTTCGCCCATCATTGAACGATGTGAAATGACTCCATTTACTGATTTCAGCGGGGCATGTGAGGGCCTCCTGGAACCTGCCCCCCAGGGGTTCATTTTCCTAACATTTGTCCGCTGTGATATAGCTTTTGTAGTTAGTTCTTTGTCCTGTAGTGCCTCGAGCCTAAAAGACCAGCCTGCACCACCCCAAATATATCCTCTAACTGGGGTTTTCCTTTAGCCATTGGTATTGTTTAAAGGTTTTTTTTTTTGTTTTTTTTGTTTGTTTGTTTGTTTGTTTTTTCTGAGTAGATTGCATCTTGGTCTTTATTCCTGAACCCTTACATCTTTGCTTCCTTATTGCATTTGTTCTAAGGGTTACTTTTCGTACATGAACTATGGTAATTATAGTAGGTCTGATTTTCAATTTGCATTATGTATGTTGGAAGTAGCAGCTTGATTTACATTCTTCAACAAAAGCAGATTATAATTATGTGAGCTGTTCTCACCTGGCTGCTGGGAGTTTTCTTTTGTTTCTCTCTCTCTCTCTCTCTCTCTCTCTCTCTCTCTCTCTCTCTCTCTCTCTCTCTCTCTCTCTCTCTCTCCCTCCCTTCCTCCCTCTCTCTCTCCCTCTCTCTCTCTGTCTGTCTCTGTCTGTCTCTGTCTCTCTCTCTCTGTCTCTCTGTCTCTCTGTCTCTCTGTGTGTGTGTGTGTACTGTGAACTTTACACTGACTTTCTGTCACTAAGTCACATCTTCAGCAATAACAGGGAATTTAACTTCACTTGTTTCTTTTATTTCTAGATTCTTACTAGCATATGTTAATTAGAAATCCTAATGGGCTTGTGCCATTTTCACACAAATATATAAATACTTTGATCACAAACACCCTATTACCCTCTCTCATCCCCTTCCTACTCACTAGCCTTTCATTTGAAGGCCTAACTTAAATTAACCCAATGTCATGTATAATTGCTATACCTTAGGCAAAAATGAATTATTTGCATTTTATACATACATTTCACATAAAACACCAGTCATTCTGGATCATCAAGATGGCATTTGCTGCCAAGTCTGATGACCAGAGTTTGCTCCCTGGAACCCCTATAAAAGAAGGAGGAAACCATTTCCCACAAGCTGTTGCTGGCCTCCAAATGTGTGTCCTGGCAGGCAAGTTCATGCACATACACGTACGGGCAACACACAGAAACAAACACATAAATAAAAAATGCAACACAAAAGTTCAGGAGAGCTTGCTCAGCAATTTAGGGCATTCACTCTTGCAGAGGACCTGGATTTGATTCCTAGCTCACGGCCGTCTGTAACTCCAGATCCCCCGGGGATTTGATGGCCTCTTCTGGCCTCTGTGGAAACTTCACGCACGTGGTGCACAGGTACACATGAGGGCAAACGGCTCACACACATAAAATTACAAGACAAAGCTGCGTCGCCCTCATTTATGTTATAGTCAGTCAGTCAGTGCTCGCCTAGATGTTTGGGTTTTGTAAGTTACGTCAGCTCTCTGTAGCTGCCTCATTTTCCTTACCCTCCTCTTCCTCCTCTTTTTTCACCCCCTCGCCTTTTTCTTTCTAAAATAACTTAAAAATGTAAAGTTCGTTCTTTACTCATGGGAAGGTTTTAAGAAGCTGCACCCAGGTTTGACCCACGGGCTGGGGTTTGCCAAGCTGTGGCCTGCACACTGCACACTTGTTTCGTCTGTAAACAGCGTGCAGAAGGCAGACATCCTACCACACTTCCATGCTGGCAGCCCTTAGATTAGTGTGGAGGAATGAAATGGGCATGGAGATATATTGGAAAATAATCTGAGTTATTTTTTTTTAAATATATGGAGCTAGAGGCTCTTTTGTCTTGAATTTCTTAAAAAGCTCATTTTCTTAGTGATCTTAAAACAGAGTGGGTGGGTTGCTTCGGTGAGATTGGTGACATAACAAAAGGGAAGTAACAGTTGATTTCCCATTGTCAACTGCCAAGCAACTGGCTTGTAGAAACCTCAGAGGAGCAGGCTCCTGCCAGCCACTGTGTTGGGACAAGTTGGTTTTTTTTTGTGTGTGTGTGTGTTGATGTCTTTCCCCATTTATATCCTTAGATGGTTTTTGGATAACAGAAACAAGTTTTATACTTGCTGTCATAGTGGGGATATTTCTGGTTGCTACAGTCCCACTGACCTTTGGTGAGTATTGTAGATTTTACAAGGATGTAATAAACTGTTTATTAGATCGAACTGACTGGTTTATCTTTCAGTTTATCTCATTTCCTACATGAAACATAACCTGATTAAATAAGTTAGTAAAGTTCACAGCATTGCCCTAGGCTGTCTTTTCATAGCTACTGACTTGCATGATTGTTTTGTTTGTTTGTTTGTTTGTTTGATTTTGTTTTTCAAGATAAGGTTTCTCTGTAGCGTTGGAGCCTGTCCTGGAACTTGCTCTGTAGACCAGGCTGGCCTTGATCTTACAGAGATCAGCCTGCCTCTGTCTCCCGAGATTAAAGGCATGTATCACCAATGCCTGGCTTTCTATGATTTTTAAAATCAAGGATGCATTAGTTTTCTTTCATGTAAAGGTTTATTTTGTTTTGAAGGTGTTGGTTCCTGATCAAGTGTTTCTGTTGCTCTGAATGTGTGGCAGCCCTTTGTGGCAGGGGTATGATGTAGTAATGTCCCACCTCACAGCAAGGGTCAGAAAAGAATGAGATAAGAGCTGGGGTGCCCTAATCATCCTCAAGAACCTGTCCTGGAGACAGGATCTGCTGTGTAGCCCTGGGTAGCCCAGAACTCACTAATTAGACCAAGCTAACCTCAAATTTACAGACATCTGCCTCCTTTGCCTCCTCTGTGCTGGGATTAAAGGCATATGTCACTCATACGTTTCACAAATTTGAAGTTTTTATGACATTAATTTAACTCTTTAGTTTATTTTTCCCCACATGAAATTTGGTGAAATTTGCATATACAATGCAAATGCTATTGTAAATGTTTGGGAAGGCCCCTCTTACTTCATAAATCCTTCTGAACCAAAAATATATTTTTTATTAAAAAAATCTTCTCATGCAGTATATCTTGAGTATATTCCTTCTACAAATTCTTTTTTTAAAAAACATTTAAAGAAGAAATTGTAATTTGTTTTTACTCAAAAATAAAAAATAAATCCCCATTGGCAAGAAGACTTCCCACTAGGCCCTAATCTCTGTATTCCAAAGATTTTAAGCTGGAGGCTAAGGCTTTAACACATGTACCTTTGAAGAATATTCTAGATGCAAACCACAGCTATCTTATGCAAAAATATATTTGATAGTATACTTGAGAAGCACCTATTTGTGAAGACACTATTTTAGCTTTCTGTAAAATTGCACTTCCTTCTGATTGGCCATTGCAAGTGTTCTGTGGCTTGTAGGCTAGAATATAGACAAAAGAGAAGTAACTAAAAACATAAAAACAGTACAGGATTAATGAGGGACCAATGACAGTCACTAGATGGGATACCTTTGGTCACCAGGCAGACAGCTCAGTTTGGAATGAACAGGGCCTGTCACAGGAGACCCACTTCTGACCTGTGGGACTCCCACTTGCTTTCTGACAACTGACAGGCTCACTCAAAATCTCTGCTCATTTACAAAGGTTCAGAAAGCAGCAGATTTACGTCAGAGAGCCATTTCCCATTACATGTTAGTATGATATTCCTTAAAGCTCTACCCCTTTCTGATGTTTATTTTAATTATGGTTAAAAACACAGAAAACCCAAAGTGGATGGAAAGAAGTCGGGCCCAGAGGCTTCTCACCATGAACACTCTGGCTTGTTCCTGTTGCATAATACATGTCAACATCTCATTTGCTCAGTCCCCCACGTCTTGGTTTGGGCTACATATAAAATGTATGAACTTTCCATCTACTGCTGATATCAAGACCTAACCCCTCCCCCAGGATTGTAAGAAGGGCATGGTACCAGAAAAGGAATTTCAGCACACATTCAGGAAGTGAGAAAAAGTTACAAGTTATTATAAGTGAGAAAAAGTTATAAGGGAAAGGCAAAGAAAAGGCCATGCAGAGAATACAAGGCTGAATTCACTCTGGAAAAATAAAGCTACTGTTTAAGTTTTTCCAATCTTTATTTTTTCTCCAATAGTGGCTGGAGGTAAAAGGTCTCAGACAATACTTTGAACTTGAGCTGGGGTTTCACTTTAAAAAATTCCACCCAGATAACACGCACGACTCCTCTAGCTAAGTGGGGAGGCTAAACGTTTCGGTGGGGCCTGCTAGGGTTTTAACCTGTGGTTCCGGGGAGTCTGTATCGCACAGCTGATGTTTGTGCCACCAAGCCAGTCTTTCCAGAGTTAGTCTCTGCCTGTGGTATATTTGGCTGCGTCTCTGCTTCCTGCTGGGAGGCGAGTTACACGAGGGACCCTTCATCTCACCTTTCCTTGCCTTCTTTCTCCATCACCACCACTTGAACCCATGACTCTAGAGGAAGAAAATGAGAATATTTCAGTGTTTTGTGTGCTTTCGAGACATTCTGTGGGTATCTGACTTTCTCAGGACTTAAAGGTCCTTGAAATTTGTGGAATTGGAGGAGTAGCTAAGCTAATTTAGTTTTTGCTTCTATTAGTCGTGCGTGTGGTTTTACCAGTAGGAATGCATGAGTGCATGAGAAAAGACTAAGTTACTAAAATAATGGAAAGCAGCAATTCTTTAGAAATCATGTTGTTCTGAGGCCTCTGTAAAATTGAAACAACGGCTTAAAAATAAATACTGACAGCCTCTGGGTTGCTGAGAGGCCATGTCTGATATGCAATATGAACCCTGTGCCAGGAAAGAAGGGAAGAAGTTGTAAACTATAATCAGCGACTTCAGGAGACTGTCCTTTAGTAACGGAGGTAAGACACTGCTGTGTGAGAAGATGCAGTAGGATGTTATAAGTGACAAGAAATGTAAGCAACAGTGGCATGGGACGATCGTTGACAGCCACAGCTGGCCTTTTAGGGTCATTGGTGGGAGATGAGCAGAGTTTGCAGAAGGACGAGGTGGCGTCTGTCACTGAGGGCACAAGGACCAGAGCAAGAGAGGCTTAGAATAAAGGGCTTTGGTAAAGGTGCTGGCAATGCTCCTGTGTGCTCCCTCAGATGGAATGTCACTTGAGTAAAGCCCTAACGTCTTTGATAAGCAAGGAACTATGAAATACGGTACTTTTTTGTTGACCTTTTTGTTTTGTTCTGAGACAAAGCTCATCTAAAGCTACTGCTGCCTCAGCCTCAAAAGTACTCAGAGTATAGGTGTGCACGTGTTTAAATCTTATTAATCATTTCCACAGTGTTTTCTGCTAATTTTGACCCCTGTATAAATAGGTGATCTTACTGACATAATTGTATTTTAATATTTATGAAAGAATGTTTTTAAAAAAGATCTATTTATCTGTCTGTCTGTCTGTCATGTATACAGTGTTTTGTCGGCATGAATGTGTGCAGGCCAGAAGAGGGCACCAGATCTCATTACACATGGTTGTGAGCCACCATGCGGTTGCTGGGGTTTGCTAAAGACCTCTAGGCTGGCTGGCTAGCAGGTCCCCAAGATCTACCTGTCGTGGACCTCTACCTGCAACACTGGGGTTGCATGTGATGCTACACCCAACTCTTATATGGGTTCTGGGTATCTGAACTCAGGTTTTCATGCTTGTGCAACAATTGTGTACCTTGTCCACTGAGTCATTGCCCCAGCTTGCACACACACATTTGTGCCGTATGCATCACATTGAAAACATTTTTACATTCGATCTCAGTCAAAAGGCTGGGCAGAGATCAACTGGAAACATTTTAAATGCAACCTTGTTTCATTTCTCGGGTCTACTGGAGTGTGATGGGAATGCCTGGATGCAGAAGTAAATTTGCTTCATTAGTAATAATTTTGCAAGGTTTTAAACTTAGTTTGGTTCTAGTTTACAGTCAACTTTGAAAGGTGCAGTTTAACAGGATACTTCAAAATGTATTTGTAGTAGTGAGAAATATAGTGAGCTTTACAATTAAAAGTGTACGAATTGTGTGGGTTTTATATGAAATTTTACCAAGATTTAATATAAAAAAATTGTTATAGGAACACCTTAAAATCAGTCTCTGTTATTCTGTCGATTGTTCACACACATATGTGTGTTTAAAACACACCAACATTTTTTAAGGGGAGAAAAGGAAACATTTACTTAGTAAATTGTCTGTTTTCTTTGTAGTCTGGTATAGAAGCTTGAAAAATCGCAAAGCTTCCAAGGAAGGGCTCTCAGTTCTCAACGAAGACAAGGAGTTGGCAGAGCTGCGAGGTCTGGCGGCTGGAGTGGGATTGGCCAATGCCTGCTACGCAGTACAGTATGTGGCCCATGCCATCTTCTTGGATCACATAGGCTGAGTGTGGGCCCAGTAACAAGGGTGTCCACGTCTCACATTTCCCAGGGATCTTCGGGTATCACTGTCAGTAACATTAGCTTCCAGTCTCATATGTGACTTGGGACAAATGATATTGTGGTTATCCTATAAGTGAAGTAGAAATCCATTGCCTTCCATTGTTTAATCATGTGATTAAAAAAAAAAAAACCCAACAACTTAAGGAGAAATGCTTCACTTCGGAAAGAGTGAATGACCGAGAAAGGAGAATGTTCTAGAGTTCTTGCATATATCTTCTTACTCTGTTATGGAAGCTACATGATGCCTGCACATTATCATTGAGGAAAAACAGTATTTCTTTGCCTGTGACACGATGCCATACTCTTTTTAAAAAGAATTCTATGGTCATAGGCCTTGCTTGCTGAAATCTACAAAACAGAATTTAAAATAGATACAAAATAGATACGGAGATGAACCAAGCCAGCTCTTCAGAGTAAAGGGCTATTTTTTTTTTTAAAAGAAAACATTGGGCATCTGATATTTAACATTCTTGCTGGAACTGGAGAGATAGCTCAGTGGTTAAGAGCATTGGCTGCTCTTCCAGAGGACCCAGATTCAATTCCCAGCACCTGCATGGCAGCTTAGAACTGTCTGTAACTGTCCAGTTCCAAGGGATCTGACACCCTCACTCAGACAGAGACAGATATGCAGGCAAAACACTGATCAATATACATAAAATGAAAATAAAGAAATCATTAAAAAGAAGATTCTTGGTTAAAAACAAAAACAAAAAACTCCAACAAACAAAAACCCAAAACCTCAAAGTGCACTTAATTTAGCCTAAGTACCAATGGCAGAACAGTCCCAGGTGAAGACTGGCCTTTAATGTGGTGGCAGAGGAGTCCACTTTTCGGTCACAGCAAATGCTGTCATGAAAGTCACAGAAGCAGGTGCGGGAGACTGGTGAAGGGGAAGCTCCGGGGCCAGCTGTTCCTGTGGCTGCTTCCCTTATCTGCAGAGGTTTTTCCGGGGATCTGCAACCCTGGAATTTCATAACCATTCATTTTGAAATAAGCAGCGGCACCAGGAGCCACAGGGAAGCCTCCGCCTTCCTGTTTCTGTAGAAACCATGGGGTTCAGAAATAAAGTGACCGTGCTTTGCGTAAGAAGTCATAGGATAGAAAGTGCAGGAGCACAAAATTCCTCATTACCACATGTACAGGGCTGCCCAGGGCTGCCCAGGGCTGAGCCTGCTCAGTTTCCTTCAAATACAAATGTATACACCAAAGTTCCTTAGGGAGAACCGACATATTGTTGTTTTTCAGTACTCTTCCAACCCAAGAAGAGATTGAAAATCTTCCCACTTTCCCTCGGGAGAAACTGAGCCTGCGTCTTTTGTTGGGGAGCGGGGCTTTTGGAGAAGTGTATGAAGGCACAGCTGTGGACATCCTAGGAGTGGGAAGTGGCGAAATCAAAGTGGCAGTGAAGGTAACGTGTGGCTTCGAACGCCTCTACCATGCATGTGACCTCATGAAAACCCTGCACTGCTGTCTGAAAAGACGCTTTCTAGTACAGCCAGCAAAATGCACTGCATGTCTCAAAGCAGAATTTCAGCCGACTTACTAATAAAGAAATGGTGAAGGCTGAGGGTGGTGAATACGCTACCCTCACTCTCCAATAGATATATAGGTCAAACCAAAACATTGCATTGCAAAATTATGTACAAATAGTACACCAACTGAAAAATAAGATAAATTTGGGGCAGGGTTGGCTCAGTTGTTAAGAGTGCTTGGGTGCAGAGAACTTGGGTTTGGTTCCTGGCACCCACATGGTTCATGAGCATCTATCTGTAACTCCAGTACCAAGGGATCCCAGTGACCTCTTCTGACATCCAATGACACCAGGCACACATGTCATGCACATGCGTGCATGCAGGCAAAAACACACACGAAATAAAACGAGCATTTAAAAAGTAAGTTAAAATTTAAGAATGGCAGGATGTAGAAGTCTGTCATTAGCTACAAAAGCCATCCATTATTTTCCCCATATCTGCTGGGCTTTTAAGAGGAGAATATAACCAGGGCTTATGTTACTACTAAAGCTGTTAATTAGTAAGACCTAGCAGAGTTTTATTTCCCATTGAAAATACTCTAAGAGGGGGATAGAGATAATAGTTCAATTTGTAGAGTCCTAGTAGAGTCTTCAAAAGCCCTGGGTTTGGTCCCCAGCACCACATAAAAGAAGGCCTGATGCGCATACCTGTATTCCAACCGTGCCGAGGAAGAAGCAGGAGAAGCAAGTTCAAGGTCGTACTTGACTACACACAGATTCAGAGGTCAGCCTGAGCTACAAGAGATTCTGTCTCAAAACAACAGCACTCTTTACATAAACTAGAATTGTCCAATGCATCCACCAGCAACCGACTAGAATTTAGTGTACCTTCTCAAACCTACTGGCTCCGTGCTCCGTTTTAACTGTTGAATTCTACCTGTGCAGCTCCCACAGCTTTAGTAGACATTTAAACAAGTACTTCCACTAAACTTTACTTACAAACGTTGAAGTCTGAATTTTCTATGTCATGAAATACTATTCTCTTCCTGATTTCCCCCACCCCATTTAGGAACAGTTTTTCTCTTATGTTGTATTTGCTGGAACTGAGAGGTGTGACTTATGGCAAAGAGGTCGGAGAGTTTTAGGATAGAATTTTGTGATTAATTTACATCTATTGACTAGTAAAGAGTACCATCCCTCCAAAAAACCAAACCAAACCAACCAACCAACCAAACAACCAAAAGAACCAGGGAGTGACTGCAAGTGGGAAAGCTAATGTTGAGGAGAAAATCTGGAAAGATGCTGACCTATTGAATGACCAAATTAGTGTGTCTTTAAAATTTTCTGTATTTCTATACATGGAAAGAGGGTTCAACCACTAAGAGCACCGGCTGCTTTTCTTAGAGATCCAATTTTGTTTTTGTTTTTTCTTTTTTTTTAAAATTTAAATTCGAAACAAGGTTGTCTTACATGTCAATCCCAGTTCCCTCCCCCTCCCACCCTCCCCTTCCCTACCACCTCCACCAAACCCCAGATCGTCCCTTTTCTGCTCCCCAGGGAGAGTAAGGTCTTTCATGGGGAGTTTTCAAAGTCTGTCACATCATTTGGGGCAGGGCCTAGGCCCTCCCCCATGTGTCTAGGCTGAGGTAGTAACCCTCTATGTGGGATGGGATTGCAAAGTTCATTCATATACTAGGGATAAATACTGATCCACTACTAGAGGCCCCATAGACTGCCCAGACTTCCTAACTAACACCCACTTTCAGGGGGTCTAAGTCAGTCTAAGTCAGATGGTTTCCCAGCCATCAGACTGGGGTGTATGAGCTCCTCCTTGTTCAGGTCAGCTGTTTCTGTGGGTTTCTCCAGCCTGGTCTTGACCCCTTTGCTCATCACTCCTCCCTCTCTGTAACTGGATTCCAGGAGTTTGTCTAGTATTTAGCTGTGGGTGTCTGCTTCTGCTTCCATCAGCTACTAGATGAAGGCTCTAGGATGGCATATAAGGCAGTTGTCAATCTCATTATCATGGAAGGGCATTAAAGGTAGCCTCTCCACTATTGCTTAGATTGTTAACTGGGTTCATCCTCGTGGATCTCTGGGTATTTCCCTAGTGCCAGATTTCTCCTTAAATTTATAATGGCACATTCTATTATGGTATCTCTTTTTTTGTTTTCCTCTATTCTTTCCTTGTCTCAATCTTCCTGTTCCCTCATGCCCACCTCTCCCCTCCTCTTCTCCCCTTCTCTTTCTCCTAACTCCCTCTCAACTCCATCTATGCTCTCAATTTGCTCCGGAGATCTGGGTCAGCCCTGTGCTGGTTTCCCAGCTATCTGTCTGGAGTGCATGAGCTCCTCCTTGTTCAGGTCAGCAGTTTCTGTGGGTTTCTCCAGCCTGGTCTTGACACTTTGCTCATCACTCCTCCCTCTCTGCAACTGTGGAGATCCAATTTTGATTCCCAGGACTCTTGTGGCTGCCCATTTCCATCTGTAGCTCTTGTTCCAGAAGCCAGAATACTCTCCTCTGGCTTCTACGGGCACTGTACACATGTGATGTACCAACATACATGCGAAGGATCATACACATGAATAAACAATAAATGAATTAAGAACACAAAATAAAAACATTCCATATTTCACAGGGACCTTATACATTTGTCCCTCAGTCCCTTATCTAGCAGACAGAGATATTCTTGATTGAACAGTAGTAATTATAGAAGTTTTAGACTACACACAACACCAACAGGGAATTTACAGATTATATGCCATGCCATATCTGTGATTTAGTTCCAGATATCATAGTGGATATTGCAACAAAACAAACAAAACAACAAAGAAGGCAAAATAATATCATAAAAAATGTCCCTCTAATCCACCTGGCTCCCAATGTCTGATTTCTGACTTCTCCATTTCTTACAGACCTTGAAGAAGGGCTCTACAGACCAGGAGAAGATTGAGTTCTTGAAGGAGGCGCACCTGATGAGGTATTAGCATAGTTCATACAGTAATTTTCTCTGACTAGCATGGATAGAAAGTTTCTATTTCTCTTTGTTGGATTTTTAACACCCCAAGTGGCCAGGTCATTCTGAAAATAAAGGAAACAAATCTGTAGCATTAATTAGTCTATAGACATCAATCTTCAGAGTCTGGGTAGGCAGTTCCCAGGCAAACGGTCCTCCCACCACTAAACTTTAATTAGGAGTGTATTCTGAAAGCAAATTCGGAGGTGCTTTTGCTTTTGAAATGAACCTGTTCTTAGTGAGGGATAATGAGTCAAGCAGACCCAGGGAGATACCACGTTATGAGATCTGATGTTAGCAAGAACATCTCTTAGAAATCTTGTCAGCAAGGTTTCCATCTGCAATCCTCATGAGAACTACAGGACATCTTAAGGAGAAATGGGAGGTGGAGGCGCACGGGAAGTTAAGCTGGGTCCTCTAATTAGTCTGGGGCTTGTCACTAATGTCTTCACGAACCAATGAGGTCCAAACCTGAATATCTGAGTTGTTCCCTAAGAGGGAGAGGCTACATGTCATAATTGTGATGACACAAACATGCTTCCAAACATCTTTTGAAGAAGTCTATTAGTCAAAATTGCTTTCTCACCTAATCATAAAACCCCCAAAACGAGAAACATTATTTCTTCTAACACCCCATGTGTTCTACTCAGATGCTCTGGCCACTAGGGGTTGCCATGTTCCCTCCTTAAGGCAAGCATACATGTGGGAACTTAGGCCAGGGAAGCTTTCCCATGTTAGAGGAAGCCAGTGAGAGCTTCAAAAGGACACGTAGGATAAAATGCTTGCTCCATAAAGACCCCAGCTGGGATCGCTGTCACCTCATGTCATCCAGCGTGTATCTTTTCACCTTTCAGCAAGTTTAATCATCCCAACATTCTGAAGCAGCTGGGAGTGTGTCTGCTGAGTGAGCCCCAGTACATTATTCTGGAACTGATGGAAGGAGGAGACCTTCTGAGCTATTTGCGGAAAGCCCGGGGGACGACGGTAGGTGGGTAGGGGGCGGTGTCCGCTATACCAGAGTTCTAAAGCATCGGGCATCACTTTCCTGTTGATTTTCTTCAAGTTCAGGGTGCAGTAACTTTGGTTGGTGGGAGGAAGTTTTGAAGGTGTCTATGGAAAGAAAGTGCATCTTTTTTTCATGTTTGATTAGGGTAATTGGCACCCTGAGCTAATATTTGAGCCTGGGTTTAGTACTGAATGAGAAAACAAACCTCTTGTAAACAATAGCATACTCCCAATAAGGCTCCTGTGGAATTAGAAATATGTATCTCTTAATTTCATCTACTCTCCATCCCACATAATATTTTCAGTCTTGAACTACATTTTGCAGTTGAATAGATCTGCTGACCTTGATCTTGGCAGGCTGAGCTATTCTTCAGGGTGACAGAGCTATTTGGACTTTAAAAAATTTGTTCATTTTTCTCTTTTGTCATATAGTATGTACTGATTATGGTTTACCCTCCCTCTGTTACTCTCAGTTCCTTCCCACCTTCACTCCCATCCAGATCTACCCCCTGACTCTGACTCTCATTAGAAAACAAAGACTTCTAAGGAATAATAATAACAAAATAAATGATAATAAGATACAAAACAAAAACTGACAGGTCAGAACTGAACAAAACAGAAGGAAAAGAGTCTGGAGGGGGGAGAAAAAGGCCCAGGAATCAGATATGGATGCAGAGACCAACTTGTTCAACACTCATGAATCCCACAAAATACTATATATGCAAATGATCTGTAGGGTGAGAGAGGAAAAATATATATAAAGTCCTGAGATGACATTACAAGACAAGGAGTCTCCAAAGGCATTGTTGACCTTGTTTTCTGTTGGCCATCTCCTGCTGGGCATGCTGCCAGCCCTTGAGTGATTTGCCTTCCCCGTGAGCCTCCCTTGCAGAACAGTAAACTTCCATTTTCAACTGTCGACGGCATCTCCTGTAAGGGTGGGCTCTTGTGTCTTTTCCCCCTTTCATCCTAACCCCTTCATCTGGTGCAGACCCTTGCAGGCCCTCGACTGCTGTCTCAGTCTCTGTGATCTCCTGTGTGATGACTTCTTGTATCCTCTCTTGTTCTACCTACTCAGTGTCCTGTTTGCTCCCCATATATCCACCCCTTCCATCCCCGCTCTAGAGTTCAGCCTTCCCAGTGTGGTTCCGGTTCCTCCATCCATCCTTCCGTTCCCAGTGCCTGGCACGGTACAGATCCTGGAAATACTCTGGCATGTTGGACAGAGTCAGGAAGTGACCTCCCTGCAGGATGGTACTTCACACCTCAGATGAGAAGACAGAGGCAGAGCACTCAGTTTAAAACCACAGATTTAACACACCATTTCTCCCCTAATCTAATTGAACACTGTATGGCTAAACAAAGTATACAGCAAGGTGAGCAGTGTAAAAACAGGAGGCAGTGCACTATCTCACACACACTCCCTGCTCTGCACGCGTCTTTTGGTATTTACCTGTTTTCTCAAGTATTCTGCTTATACTGAGGTATCTGGAAGGGAAACCCACTCACTTCCTAAAGGGGAAGGGACTTCACCATGGACTGCCTCACATCCCTGCTGCCCCACTGTTGGGCCTCACACACAGGGGAACTTTCCCCATTCCGTGTTTCCCTGCTTAACAGCATCAGGGTTTGCATTTGTGTGACTTTTCATCCACACTTTACTGATCTATTCTTCGGGTGAGGGACACCTAGGTTGTTTCCAGGGTCTGGCCATTACAAATAAAGCCGCTATGAACACAGTTGAGCAAGTGTCCTTGTGGTGTGATTGAGCATCCTTTGGTCGTATGCCCAAGAGTGGTATCATTGGGTCTTGAGGTAGCTTGATTTCCAATTTTCTGAGAAACCGCCATACTGATTTCCGAAGTGGTTGTAGAAGTTTGCACTCCCACCAATAGTGGAGGAGTGCTGCCCTTACTCCACATTCTTTCCCACATAGACTGTCATTACTGCTTTTGATCTTAGCCATTCTGACAGGTGTAAGATGGTATCTTAGAGTCTTTTTGATTTGCATTTCCCTAATAGCTAAGGATGAACAACTATTTTTTTCATTGAGTGATTAACATTTGCAGGGATATTTCCCTAATAGCTAAGGATGAACAACTATTTTTTTCATTGAGTGATTAACATTTGCAGGGATATTTCCCTAATAGCTAAGGATGAACAACTATTTTTTTCATTGAGTGATTAACATTTGCAGGGATAGACCTTGATCAAGGTTTAATACAACAAGAATTTAGTAAGATATGGCAAGTGGCAGGTGATGGAAGCATCTAATGTCAAGAAGGCCAAATATGGGGTGATGGTGGTGTCTCAACTTGTAACAAGGGATAAGGGACACAGTTGGAGTTTCACGCAGGCATGTGGGCAGGCAGCATCATGGAAATCTTATCAGGAGGGAACAGGGTACTAGTCACCAGCATGAAATTTAATAGTCATAAAGAGCTTATGAATAAAGTGAGGTTTGCCTATAGCAAAGTAGATAGCTAGCCAGTTAGGATGCCTGGCACACAGGCCATGACATAGGTGGACCCGAACCAGATTTGGAAGGGATGTGATTAAGTGCTTGTTTTATATAAGCAATGTTGTATACCTTACTTTCAATCTTGAAAGGTCAGTTGTACTATGTTCATTTTATATATGAGAAAATTGCCTACTTTATTTAAACAAATTCAAAGCATTGGCAGCAGAATTATATTTCAAATCTACATACATAGTGTATCACCATGCGTATTTGTCTGTTTTCCTCATGAGTTCTTTTATTCCTAATAAAGATTCCTTTGGAACAGCAGGCCAGAGTCTGGTGAATCAGCCATGTATAGCATTGCATGGGGCCCTGCTGGTACTCTGTCCCAGAATATGAAGACGACCTCCACTTTCATGTTGTGAGCAAAGCAGTAGGGTAGCACTTGGCAGCACCTTTGCATGAGTAATTGACAGATTATAAGGTTGTATGGGTTCAGGAGTCATCTCAGATGCTCAGTGAAGGATGTGGAGATATCAAGAATAAGGGTCTGTTCTACTGACGAAACAGCAGGAAAAAAAGAGGAGTGCTGGGAAACGGAGCAGATCTACGGAAGGACAGATGGTTCAGAAAAGCTGAAGTGCCACTTCTGAGAGGAGGAGCAAAGGGGGAAATTAATGGGCACACAGAGCCTGCGGCTGCCATGACGCTTCGCTCAACATCCGATAATGAGTTCTACATGAAGTTAGGCGCAACAAGGGAGCTAATGAAAAGACAAGAGGCTGGACACATGGGAAGTCTTTGAATACATCAGATTAGGGATGATAAAGACCTGGACCAAGGTAATTGCAGGGATATAGAACGGCTCAATGTATGACTATGGCTTCCAGGCAGGAACTTTGAACTTTCTCCATATGCTACTAATAAAATTTTGACTGGCTTTTTTTTCTCCACTAGAATTCCTTTCAATGAGTATAAGCTCATCTATTTCTACTGGCACTTACAGATGAAAAAAATAATCTGGAAAGATAGTTTTGTCAGCAATTTATAGTGTGGGAGGTCCTATGTGGGACAAGCCCATTGTCCTGACTGATGTCACCAAAGGCCATTGAATCAATCATTAATCTAGCTAGCATGGGTTATTTTTATAGATTATTGGTTCAACTATGTGATCAGATGCCATTTGTTTATCAAGTGCTTATTGTATTCTGGCAATACTGTATATCTTACTTTGAATATTAAAAAGTCTGTTATAATATGCTCATTTTACATTCAAGAAAATTGCTTAATTAATAAGCAAATTCACATAATGGATAGCAGAACTAGATTTCAAATTTGCAAATGTAGTTTGTTACCATGTAATGTTGTATGTTTTTCTTGAGTTCTTATGACTATAAAAATTGTTTTAGAACATCGTATACAAAAGTATATATTCATATATATATTATGTAGTCATATATATTCATGCGTATGTATATGGCGTGTATGTGTTTTCTGCCAGTTGGGAAAGTACTTATAATAATTCCTTCATCTCTTACAGTTTCATGGCCCTTTACTCAACTTGGTTGACCTTGTAGAGGTGTGTGTGGATATTTCGAAAGGCTGTGTCTACTTGGAGCAGATGCATTTCATTCACAGGTACTATGATAATCTGGATACAGGCTGTTGGATGGTCACATGACCACCATGTGTAGTTTGGGAAGCCCAGAGCAGAGTTATACATTGTCATTCCTTCAAAGGACCAGTATTACTGTAAAGAGCCTCTGTTATGTCACTTTTCTCGTTGCTATGACAAAATTCCCAACAAATGTAACTTAAGGAAGACAGGGTTTATTTTGCTTACAGTTTGAGGGGACAGTGCATCATGGGTGGGTGTCATAGCAGCAGGAGAATGAGGCAGCTCACCACATCACATTCGAACTCGAGAAGCAAAGGGAGATGAGCGTGGGTGCTTAGTTACGTTTCTCCTTTTTATTTAATCTGGGACCCTACCCCATAGCTGTCCACAATTAGGGTAGTTTCTTCCACCTCAACTGACCAGATATGGAAACTCCCTTACAGACACATCCAGAGATCTGTTTCCTGAGTGATTCTGGATCCTGTCAAATTGCCAGTCAATGGTAGTCACCAGATGCCTCCCTTCTTTCCAGACTTACTAGCATTGCTTATGTGATCTCTGGACTGCTGTTTCTTTTTGTCAAATGTAACTTCTACTATAGGGATCTAGCAGCTCGGAACTGCCTTGTGTCTGTGAAAGACTATACCAGTCCTCGGGTAGTCAAGATTGGTGATTTTGGACTGGCAAGGGAAATCTATAAAAATGATTATTATAGAAAGAGAGGGGAAGGCCTGCTCCCGATTCGGTGGATGGCTCCAGAAAACTTGATGGACGGAATCTTCACTTCTCAGTCTGACGTATGGTGAGCTAAACAGGACACAGGAAAATGGGGGCAAAACTGTCTAATATCAGGATGTATAATTTTGCTCTTTTAAAAAAATATTATTTATTTTTTACCCCCCTCCCTGTGTGTATGATACGTGTGTGTCACCTGTGGCTGGTAGTCAGAAACTATTTTGTGTCTCATATCTTTTACACCTTTCTCTCAATAATTTTTTTTTATCATTTATCTTAAAATCTTTTATGAGCTATACTCATTTATTTCAAGCATTTTGCTACACATCGAAGGTGTATGTGCTTGTAACTGGTACTCATCAGTTCTGGAAAGTGCCCTAATACTGACTACAAGGGCTGTTTCATCAATTACAGATAGACTTGAAGTCATGAAAAAATGTAGACATTGGGGAAGTTTGGTCTTTGAGTTTTGCTCATCCCCCCCCCAACTTTTGATTAGAACTGCTAAGAGTATGTAGCTTTGTCTAGTGAATTTTTAAATATTTGAAGCCACAGGAAAATTGTATAGGAGAAGCAGCTTTGCCCTCAGCAATCCATTTTTATTCATGATGTTGCTTTTCATGTTTATTATCATTTTATCCTCTTTAAATTCAGGAGGGGGAGGGAAGTTGTGACAAGCTCTCTTACTCACCTCCATGCATGTCTGCATGTGCTCTTGTGTGATTCTGTCTCTGTGTACACGGGTGCCTGTGTGTGCGCCTGTGTGTATGTATGTCTGGGTCTTTGTGTGTGTGTCCCCCCACCCCCGCCCCACTAAGCCTTTCTATCATCTTTGAAATGTGGCTCATCCACAGTGTCTTGTACTTTTTCTTAATATCAACCTCCTTTTAAGTCTCCTATTTGCCTTTTATAAGGCCAATAATGCCAATCGCAGAGTGGGCCCTGTAGCCCCAGGAATAACGATGTTGGGGAAGCTACTGTAAACCTGATGTTTGTAATAAATATAATTAAAGAGAGCCCTTTGACGTCCTAGGTCCTTTGGAATCCTGGTTTGGGAGATTTTAACTCTTGGTCATCAACCTTACCCAGCGCATTCCAACCTTGATGTTTTAAACTATGTGCAAGAAGGAGGGAGGCTGGAGGCACCGAGAGATTGTCCCGATGATCTGTAAGTTAATTATGTTAACATAAGCACCCCCAAAGCAGAAACATGTGCAATGCAGTCTCAGGGCTCACTGGCATGGCCTGTTAAAAGAAAACCTGGGATTTATATATTTGTACATCCCACATAAAATATAAACTGAGGATGGGAGTTAATTTACCCAATACAGTATGGCTTTGTTCTTACATATGCATGTAGTATTTTGCTTCAGTATAAAATTTGGAGGAGTATAATATATTTAGAGTCATAGTAAGTAAATTCAAGTAAATAAATATAAGATCTGTGTGTGTGTGTGTGTGTGTGTGTGTGTGTGTGTGTGTGTGTGTGTGACTTCATTTTATTTTGAGAGTATTTGGATACTATCTGTGCCTTAAAATATTCTATTAAATAGGACTATACTAGTTAAAACTTGGATTGTCTTTTTGATAAAGCTTATACCGATTGATGGGATATAGTACTACTAAAAATTGTACAGGCTGATTTGTTTATACACTTAACACAAAATTACTGTGAGTGACTTGGTCAGATCGATTCTGCCTACTTTTGAGTTCTAATAGTTACCCCAAGCATGAGTGATTTAAACTCAATTATAATCCAAAGGGGAGGGAAAATTAAGCTATGGTGAGCACAAATTCACTTCCCGTGGACATTGTCAACAAAAATATTGTCTTGGAACTTTTTCTTCCAAGGGGCGTTTTACTTAAAAGGGTTGTAAAAAAAAACAAAAAAAAAAAACAAACAAATAACAAGCAAGTGTAAACATCGCTTCCCCTGCCAAGCCAAACTTCGAGTGCACAGACATCTGTACTCCAGGGCCACAGGGTCTTGTGCATCTTGGAATGTACTGTGAATGAGACGGTAGAAGCGGCAGTCGGATGGCCTGCCAGCGTGTAATAGTGCTAAACTGTGGTGCAGACAAATGCAGAAGGAATTAGCAGTATGCGGATGCACACCGCAACGTGGTAGCATGCCTTGACCGTGCCGTGTTATTTCGAGGACTGTTTAGACTTGAGCCAAAGAACGATTAAGAACTGGGCACCTTGGGTGGATGTTGTGCTGGTGAATGTTTCTGCATTATTTCCATCTTCTGGCTAGAAGATAGAAATTACTACTCGTCTCTGATTCCGTCTTTAAAGCTGTGCACACTTGGGGACTTTTGACAGGAGCTCTTTAAACTGGTTCAGGAGTCTCTTGAGGACAGACAGGGAAAGTCTTTAACTTCAAGAAATTACATGAAACATCAAATTTAGTGCTAGAGAGAAAACACTAGCATGCACAAACAGGAAACAAAGTTTAACCCCATAGTTGGAAAACTCATCACTACTTTTTACCTCCTACTTAACTCTCAAACTTGTAAGTTCCTTCTAGAATCTTAAGTGCACAAAAAAATCCTTATGCTCTTATAATTTTGTCTTTCATGTTATTCTCTCCCACCAGGAGTAGGCGACACAAGCCATCAGAATCATGCCATATTTTTGGATAGGCTTTTAAAGCATAGGTGACTGAAATACACAGTTTTACTGTGTTCCGGAAGTTTGTTTTGGGATGATGGAGATGAGTATAAACCGATAAAGTTGTGAAAGACAACGTCCGTATCTAAGATTTTGCTCTATTCAAAAACATTAAAATCTCAAGGAGGAAGAAGCACTAGCATGTTCTTATTAGGAGGGGGAGGATAACATTTTGTGTACTTTCAAATGAACTTCTCAGTTGAACACATTATTGACCTAGTTGATTTCCTTTTTGTAATCGAAAGTCGATTTTTTTCCCATATGATAATTCTGGTTATGGTTCCTCCTTCCCTCACTCCTCACTCACTCAGATCCACTTCCTTCTTGGTTTATCTCATTAGAAAAAAACCGGGTGTCTAAAAACTGTAATAATAAAATAAGACAAAACCAAGAACAAACCCCAATGAAACTAAACAAACAAACGGAAAAACAAAGATCCAAGTCAAGGCACAAGAAACACATTTAGATGCAAAGACCCACACATACTGCAGAGTTCCCATTACATGCGAGGTCAGAAACCACAGGGGAAAGAGGGTAAGAGGGAGGGAGGGGAGGAGGGAGGAGAGGAGGGAGGGAGAAACGGAGAGGAAACTGGGATCGACATGTAAAATTTTTAATTATATTATTAATAAAAAAAGAAACCATAATATATAAGCAAAAAAAAAAAACCAAAGCAAAAATAACAACATTAACAAATAAAAAAGGAAAACCCTCCAAAGATATCATTGAGTATCGACCTACCTTTTATAAAAATATGCTTCCTTGAAACCAAGATTGCCCATAATGGCTTTGAAACTCATTTGAACGTCATAAGAAAGCAAGCAACACTTCTAGCTGCATGTGTCTGCAGAGCCCGGGGTAGAGTTTAGAGCCACCACGGAAACGGCGTGTACTGGGAGGTAGGGCTCTCATGCCACAACACTTCTAGCTGCATGTGTCTGCAGAGCCCGGGTAGAGTTTAGAGCCACCACGGAAACGGTGTGTACTGGGAGGTAGGGCTCTCATGCCACAACACTTCTAGCTGCATGTGTCTGCAGAGCCCGGGGTAGAGTTTAGAGCCACCACAGAAACGGCGTGTACTGGGAAGTGGGGCTCTCATGCCATGCCATCTGGCCATGGCCTTAAGTTGTCACGATAAAGATCAACTTCTCTTCTTGGAGCCTATGGGGACTTAGCTTTATCTGAAGCGCTCCTCTGAGATCACAGGCCCACTGTCACAGGATCACAGGGTCACAGGATCACAGGATCACTGTCAGAGGCTGACAGTCTGCACTCAGCCAGGTTTCACCTCCACCCACAGCCTAAATACGGGACACCTGCATGCTCTCAGGGTCAGGTGAGCTGGGGGGTGTCCTGCTTCCCTTAGCTGTTGCTGGAATGTGGCGTTCAGAGCATTCCTGGATTCTGTTCCAAGGCTCAGGTGTACTGGCTGGGGTGGGGGGAGCACAGTCGGTGTTTTCTCCTTAACCTTTACTATGAACAGCCAGCACACCACTCCTGTGAAGAAACAGGATCAAAGGGGAAGCTGCTGTCCACCAAGGGCTTCCTGGGGCCCTGTGATGGCCTGACTCATCACAGAGACAGACTTACCGGAGAGACCCTCAGATGTAGGAGGCAACAGTGGCAGGCTGGGCGTCACACCATATCATTCTGACTCTGAAAAATCCAGCTCGATTCTAAGCAAGTCTCTTTGGGACTGGACACAACGAGAGGAGGGATTCTTGAAGTTTATACTTTATGTGTCTTATTTAGTCACAGACACTTGCCTCCTTAAAAGTACGATGCTATGACATACATTTTCCTTTGCCGAACTTCAATGGCTTCGTGAATCCGAGGACTTTAATAAGCATGAAGAGTAATACTGAACACAGCTAATGAGTCTCATGCTATTTTGGAAGAAAAAAAAAAAAAAGCCCAAAACAAAACCAAAGATGCAAAGAAGATCAAAGGGTCACATAGTGAGTGGAGGGATTTGAAGCCCAGTTCTTAGCCAAATGAATCACTCCAAGCATAGTGAATGCTTTTCTAGAATTAAAACAAGCATCCCCACAAATTTAAATGAATCCAAGAAATAGAAAATGCATCTAGACTTGGGTATTTGTCACTGTGCCTTTAGAGGTGTGCAAAGCACAGTCCTGAACACTGACGTGAGTGTTGGTAAGAAGCCACCCCCTGAGCCACAGCTGTAATTGTTAATTTACTTGAAAGACCCAAGTAAAGCTTTCTTAGGATTATTAAATTCTTAAAAGCCTCTCCACTTCATCCGATCGCCAGTTTATTGCTGTTTGAGGCCCTAGTCTTTACTTTTAGCTGCCACAGCTCCTCTCTCTTAGTCTGTCGCTGTCTCTGCATACTGGGACAAACAGGCTTTGAGAAGTGTTTGGCCGTCTAGAAGGTCAAGAGTGATGACTGGATTCAGTGTAAGGTTAAAGCCCCCCTAGACAAAACTATTAAGCATATCTGAGTAAACATATTATACAGATAAAACACGAGGCTGCACTTTCTGAGGAGGCAGGTGTGTGTGTGCCGGGCAGTGTTAGCTGTGTGTGTGTGTGTGTGTGTGTGTGTGTGTGTGTGTGTGTGTGTGTGACCTCTCTGCCTGTCTTCAGTTTCGTTTCTTCCTTCTGCATCTCCAAATAGTGTTCATTAAGTAGGTTACAGGTAAGTTACCGCTGTATCTGGAATGCGATGCCTTGACATACTTTTGTCAGTATCTAGGCAATTATCTCTATTTTCAGGAATGCTGCCTTGAAGAATTTCTTTATTTTCTCATTTTAATTCTTTTTGTTGTTGTTTTGTTTTGGAGACAAGGTTTTTCTGTGTAGCTTTGTAGGCCAGGGTGGCCTTGAACTCACAGAGATCCACCTGCCTCTGCCTCCCGAGTGCTGGGATTAAAGGTGTGCGCCACCACAGCCCCTCCTCATTTTAATTCTTAAGAAAACTCCTATATCAGCCATCCAGATTATGTTTTAATTATTGCCTCAAGAAGATCCACAATCTGATGTCAATTATAACTTACCTCTGATGGTCCATCAGTAAAATATGTGGCCAGCTTTGTTCCTCGAAAGCACAGATTGTAAGAAAAGGCTATTGATTTGTTATCGTTCAGTTCTTTCTCGGGTATGACTCTAACATAATAAAAACAAAGCTGTGTGGCATTTTGTAACCAGACTGTACGTCCTTGCAGGCATCAGAACAACCCATAGAAAATAGCTAGTGTGCTCCTCACAGTAACTTGACGTGGACTCAAGTTACATGACTAGATGTGAAGTAAATACAACTGGGTTTTTTATTATAATGAATTAAAGGCTGCATCATAGCTCCTAAAATAGACACTGGAATACCTGTGATTACTTCTGGGTAATTGTCACCTAGTAATTGAATGCAATCTTGTTCTAGTTCCATTGTTATCACCTTAGTCCAAACCACAATGTCTCTTAGTCTGTAGTCTACAGCTTTCATTTGGCTCCTGCACAACCCAATATCCATCGATCAGCTAGAATGTGACTTTACAGATTCCAGTGTGCGAACTAAGCTCACGTACTCGGGCACCACCGGAGGTCCTTTGACCTCTGCTAGCTCCTTCCCTGATTTGTGAGACCTTAGTGATCCTGCTTCCCCTCCAATGCCATTCCATCCTCAGCCCTCCATGCCTGCACTTCAGCCGTCCTGGCCTTCTTTCAGATTGTAAACTGTGCCAAGCGCTTTCCAAATTTAGGACTTTGCGAGTGCTTCCTCCTCTAGTGCAACTCCTACGTGTTCATGGGCTTAAGTGGCATCACCGCTAATACTTTTAAACGCTTCCCAGTTTATGTTTACTCACCCGTTCCTTTGTTAATCCCTAATCTGCTTCATTAGCTCTGGGGAAAAAGAAAAGCAGGTGGCTGATCATAGATAGTGTCTTCTAGACATGGCCCGGAAGCTGTACCCGTGGAATCTTAACAGGATGACTGCCTGAGCAGGACCTGCATAATGCAATGCCAGTTGATTCAGGAATCAATCTTTTTTGTTTTGTTTTCTGAGTCAGGGTTTCTCTATGTAGCTTTGGACCCTGTCCTGGAACTTGCTCTTGTAGACTAGCTGGTCTTAAACTCACATAGATCCACCTGCCTCTGCCTCTGCCTCCCTAGTGCTGAATTAAAGGCACATGGCACTGCCTGGGTAGGGGTAGGGGAGAATCTTTTTTTTTTCCCCCAGAGAGGAGTTCTCCAGTCTCAAGTGGTCAACCCTAAACACATGTATACGTGAGCAATGCTAAATTAACTTAGTAGGGGTGTGTGTGTGTGTGTGTGTGTGTGTGTGTGTGTGTGTGTGTGTGCGCGCATGCGCGCGTGAGATAGAGAGAGAGAGAGAGAGAGAGAGAGAGAGAGAGAGAGAGAGAGAGAGAGAGAGAGAGAGAGAGAGAGAGAGAGAGAGAGAGAGAGAGAGAGAGAGAGAGAGAGAGAGAGAGAGAGAGAGAGAGAGAGAATAATGTTTTTTGCTTTGTTTTTTCCAGAAAGAGTCTCTATGTAACCCTTTCTGTCCTGGAACTCACAGAGATCTGCCTGCCTCTGCCTCCCAAGTGCTGGGATGCACCACTACACCCGACTTAATAATAAATTTAAAAAGAAAAGGCTATAAAGGTGTTGACAGAGAGTTGGAGCATGGAAGGCTGAAACAATGCATACATGGAACTCATATATGGAACTCAAAAACATCAGAAAGTTTGTAGCTTAGAAAACAAACGGTGGAGGTAACAGAGCCACCCAGAGTCCTTGGCTCCTTATTAGTTGCGGGTATACAGGGTGAATGGGACCTGTCACTCTGGATTAAATCGCAGATCAGCCCTGAAGATTAGCGAGGACCCCTTGAGGTGTCACTACAGAGCATTTTCTGGAAGAAATGCTAATATTGTTTGGAAGGAACAGAGGAATGGAAATAGCCCAGAAAAAAGACAAACTGAATTATTATAGAGAAATGAGGCCATTACCTAAGAACACGGTTTAAGATGGTGGATTGAACCAGATCATATACTACACACTGCCTTAAATGAAGTAATTGTCTTCTTTTAGGTGGAATCACTGAAAAAACATTGACAATATTTATACAGTTACTGTTTCCCTCCCTGTTCATTTGAGTTGCAGAGTGATAAAATATCACTCTTTTTCATTTACTATACATGTCACCTATGAATACAGGAGCCACTCTGCTGGAAATCCTAGTTCCCACTATTCTGCTTGTGTCAAACAAGTGTCTAATAGATCTATGATGAGTCAATATATATTGTTATGCGTGATCTATAGAAAGTCCGTCAACCTGTTCTGAATGCCTGGGGAACCGAGAGTATCTGAATTAATCCTGACAGTGTATGAGAAACAGCTCCGGACTCAAATCTGGTCTCCACCTGCCATTCTGCCTCTGGACATCTCTATAGACTGGAGTAAACCTTAGATTTTGTTATGTCTATCTGTGAAGTTTGAAAAATAATCTCTGCTTCCTTGATAGTTTTCCTTGATGGGCTAAGCAGACATTTCCAAGCATCCTTTTATCATCTGTCAACTTGGATGGATCACTACTGAGATAACCGTCAACTTTTCAAAAGGAATGTTCTGTGTGTTATAGGCACTGATGTTGTAGCCACTCTTAAAAACAAATCCGCACTCTGTTCATCTGTGTTAAACATGGAGAAATGGGAACAATTTAGGCTTGCTAATATGCCCGTCTCTGGATTATTAGTAGCGACACCTTGGCATCATGTACTTCTCATCTTTACCCACATGTCCAGGTGGAATTTAATGTCCCAATGCTGGGCTCAAGAACCTGACCAAAGGCCAACTTTCCATAACATTCAAGACCAGCTTCAGTTATTCAGAAATGTTTCCTTAAATAATGTTTCTCAGCATGGAGAAGAAGCATATGCCCGTGGAGTCATCAATAAAGGCTTTGAAGGTAAGTGTGATGATTCTTCAGAATTTCCTCCGCAGTGGGACAGAACAAGGTTACCATGGAATGTACACAGAACGTACATTAGGGTAGGTAAAGAGAATAATATACTGGTACCATCATTATCCTGTTTGCTGTATACCTCTTTGAAAAAATGCCTTGTATTGTATGTTAAAATTTTAAAACGATTGTGCTTATCTAAGGTAGTAAAGGGGGCTGCACGCAAGGCTGTTTCCTGTCAGTTTGTTCATGGCCTCCTACCTTTCATCAGTTGTATTCCAAGTGCAGAGTTCAGTTCAGATAATTAGAGACTCTCTGTTTATGGCACATTATCATCATTGGCCTCTGCTGGGCTTCTCCGCTATTTCGTTTATTTGTTTAGCCCGTTTGTCTCCATGCGCCTCTCTGGTTCTACTTCCTCTCCCCCCTGCCAATTACGAAGCATGCTAATTACTTTGATGAATATCTTTCTATTTGTAGGTTTTCCTGAAAATGTGTTCTGTGGTATGCATGAATATGAGAGACTGGCACAACAAGTTCATGGGCATTAATAAGAGAAGATAGAAAAGGAAGGAGAAAACCCCAAAGCAGCGTTGTCATGGAAACCCAGAGTCCAGAGAGCCGCTAGTGAAGAAAGGAGTTGGGCAAACACTACAGAATTAGCCAGAGGCATACATGCATCTCATGGTTGACCTGCATTTTATCATTTGTTTAATTATTCTTTTTTTTTGGGGGGGGGGAGTTGAGACAGGGTTTCTCTGTATTGCTTTGGAGCCTGTCCTTTTTTTACTTTTTATTCAAGACAGGGTTGCATGTAGTCCAAGCTGGCCTCACATTCACCATGTAATTGAGGATGACTTTGGATTACCCATGATCCTCTTGCCTTATCTTGAGAGTGCTAAGATTACAAGTGTAATTTAGTAATAGTCTTATTGAGCCCTGCTTACATTATATTTGAAAAGTTTAGGTTTTTGCTCATGGAATCTTTCCAGTGTATTAAAGAGTATTTTATAAAAAATCACAGAGGCTGCCCCAATGGACCAGAAAGGTTAGCGCTTCCTGAGGCTCTACCAGAGGTTTCCATAGACCTCTCAGTCACTGTGAGACTGAGAGAGGTAGAAAATGATGCTGTCATCACGGCATCTTTGCACGCTCTTTGGATTGTGCTACAATAATGGGCTGTACAATCAGGCAAAACAAAGGAACTTATCCTTGACTGCTTGCTAGAAATGATGCACCATTTTGATCTGGTCATACCAAATAAATTTGGATGCTAAGTGACGGCAGAGAGAATTGAAGTTCTAAATATTAGCAATAAAGTCCAATATAGTGACCGTCCCAGCACTTAGTAGGCAGAGGCAGAGATTATCACAAATTCAAGGCCAGCTGGGTCTACATAGGGTGTTCCAGGAAAGCCAAGGTTACACAGTCAGACTTTTCTCAAAAAAACAAACAAACAAACAAAAAAACAAAACAAAACAAAACAAAACAAAAAATAAACCAAGTAAATATCATTAACAATATCAGAGAAGTGGACATAACCATTCAGAATACTTTGGTGGGAAAGAATTAAACTATAGTGATTTAGAGATTAATCTGGGCTGATAGAAGTCTAACTGCAGCAAAAGGGAAATCATTATTCTGCTTTTTGAGGAAATGAAAAGAAATATGAGAACCACTAAAGCTTTGACACTCAATGTTATGGCTGAAGAAGAAAGGCAGGGAAGAGAGTTAGAACAGAGTAGGAGTGGGGTTTACATATTTGCAAAAATGTAAACCCTGGAGCAGTTTCTGTAAGGCAAGCCTGAATGTAATTTTTTTTTTAAACACAAGAGGAATATATTAAATGATAGTTTTCTGCTTTGCAAATTGATGAGCATATTTAAAATGGCATTGCCATGTCCATCTTTGTTGTCAGTGTGGGCGATAAGATACATAAGAAGCCAAGGAAGTCATTGGAAGGACTTCTTCCATTTTTAAATGAAGCAATGCAGGATTACGGCAACAATAGCAATAATGCTCAGGTCCTACTGACCTAATGGGGGAGGAGGAGGTCAGAAGAGAAAGCTGGCAGAAGGGGAGGAGAGAGAGGGACAGGGGGGAAGAAAGAGAGAGGGAGGGAGGGAGAGAGAGGGAGGGAGAGGGAGGGGGAGGGGGAGGGGAGGGAAGGGAGAGGGGGAGGGAAGGGAGAGGGGGAGGAAGGGAGAGGGGGAGGGAAGGGAGAGGGAGAGAGAGAGAGAGAGAGAGAGAGAGAGAGAGAGAGAGAGAGAGAGAGAGAGAGAGAGAGAGAGAGAGAGAGATTAGTAACATATCTGGGCACCCAGTAAAAATATCCCAGTGACTTCATCGCAACATTTGTGTAAACATCCCCTCACCAGCCCAGAGAGCTCTGCAGGAAAGAAACCTCAATGCTCTTGTGCTGTTCTAAACATAGCTAGTCAGCCGTTATGGCTGGCCTCTAAATGCCCTGTCTTACTCAGAAGTCTTCCTTTTAATGTTTCCCCTTCAAAGAGGTTGCTGAGTGCCTGCCACCTTGGCTCTGATCTGTAGGTTTTATAGAGAGTACTTTTTAAACAAAAGTATCAAGACAAGCCCTCCCATCACCACTGTTTTTCCTGAGCTCTCTTTATGCAACACTATGTATTAATTGCTAAAAGCTTGCCAGGGTCAAGTTACTAAGTATTGCTGCCAGCACTCTGAACCAATGAAGTTAGCTGGTTAATGGTTTTCCTTCGGCACACAGAAGCATAATTTGCAAAAAGAAATTTATCTCTTTCATATAAATGATCATTCCCCCCCCCCCCCACACACACACACATCCAACAAAGCAAAACTAATTAAATGTATGCTTGGTGGGAGCATTCCAATACACCGTTGAATGGCTTAATGGATGGGTGTCAGTGAAGCAGCTAACAAGGGTGGGGAGGTGTGAAGTGCAGATTCCTCCAAGCCTCCTGACACCATCTGAACCAAGAGCAAGGTGGCTCTTCATTCTGTGGGAGCCGCAGAACAACTTCATGTTGGGTATCTTATTTCCTCTATGTGTGGATATTTCTTATTGCTATTATTATAGATGGCGAGGTTTTGTTGTCTGTAGTGCATATGGGCGAGAGTCACCGTTAGTAGAAATTAGGTTGTCTCTTGGTATTCAGCACTTGGGTACTGTTAAGCCAAATTTGACATCCCACAAAGGGCACACTATCCTCACTATTTCTCACGCAGCATGGAAATTCAACCCACCCCTTAGAGAGACAACAGGATTCAAACTCATTCTTGTTGTGGGGCCTTGAACACATTACTAAGCTCCTCCACACCTCATCTGCCGGGCCTGTTTAGTGCAGACAATAGCAGAACCTGATTAATCGGAAGGAAATGAGTTAATGCATGAGTATCAATCGGTGCATTGCTCGGTGTACAACAAGGACTCTCTAAGTGCTAACTTGAACAGTGCTCATAATAATCATTAGGATACTTCATGTCATCCTCCTTCAACCTTGCCACCCAACCTGGCCAGGTTTGCATTCTTTCCGTGTGCACTGCTGAACCCAACCAGCTGCACTGACTTCCTGCTGTTACTTCGTCTAGTACACTCCTGTCCAGACGACTGGCTCTTCTCTCTCCTTTCAGTGAGAGTAGCCGCACAGCTGAGCCTACGGAGGGCTAGAGGAGGAGGCAGGCCTAGTGGCCTGTTACCTCCACACTAGGCAGGAGGGTTGTGAGTTCAAGTCTTGCCTGGGAAACTCAGGGTAACATTGTCCCAAAAACTTACAGAAGGCCAGGGATGTAGCTCAGCGGTGGATGACTTGGGTAGGGTGATTGAGGCCCTAGGTTCAAACTCCTGTACTAAAAATAAAAGATCTACATGGAAAGTTCCCTCACTTAATCTGCATTTCTGCTAGCATTTTACCTCTTTCTGGGATACTTTGTGACTGCCCTTTAAACTGCCAACTCCTTTCCATCCTGTTATTCTCTAGGCCAGCTGTTTGCAACCTGTGGGTTGTGACTCCTTTATGGTTCTAACATCCCTCTTACAATGTAAGTATCTGATGTGCAGAAGACCGTCTGCACACCAGATACTTACATTGTAATTCATAGCAGTAGCAAAATTAAAGCTATGAAGTAGCGATAAAAGTAATTTAATGGTTGGGGGTCACCACAACATGAGGGACTGTATTAAAGGGTCACAGCGTTAGGACGGTTGAGAAGCACTGCCCATTGCTTTCCACAGTAGCTACTGTCACGTGATGTAGGATCCATCAGTTTACTGCCATCTGTTTCCATCAGAATGCAGACTCTGAAGAGCAATGACTTTGCATCACAGATAAGCAGTAACGCGCCTCGCGCCTGGTGGGCTGTACGTCTTTTATCTCAGTAAGCAACCAGTAACCCGGCGTGGTGGTATACTGGGGATCCCACACTTGGGAGGATGATGCAGGAGACTCACTTCCAGTTCATGGCTGATCTGGTCTGTAAAGCAGGACCACATCTTTAAAACAAAAAAAGGGAGAGAAAAAAGAAAAATATATTTTGAAAACAAGTAAATTACCAAATACAAAGGACTAAACTTTTAAAGTAAATTGTGTGATAAAGTATTCTGGAAGGTCAAAGGCTATTCTAGACAAGGAGAGCTTCCTGGGGTTCCTAACCTCTATCATAAAGGCACTGACCTATTCTACATGTTTAAATAGTCTCTGAGTTCTGGGGTGTCTTGGTATTTTATACAGTCCTTTATGTAATTGCACATTACCACCTACAGTGATGTAGACTTTTCTAGAGTGCCATAGACTAAAGGACAGGAACCATGCCCCATTTTCTTTTGTCTTCTAGCATTTGGCTGTCCTCACTGAAGCCTGCTAAGCAACAACAGAAAGTCAAAGTTGTCTGAATTCTCATACAGCATTCATTACAAACAGAAGACGTGAGGTGGACACTGCAATAACCTCCATATTCGTTCACAGGTGAAGATGATAAAATGGTTGCTGTGAATTCGGATGATGCTATGCCGGTTGCATTGATGGAAACCAAGAACCAAGAAGGATTGAGCTATATGGTACTTGCCACAAAATGTAGCCAGGATGAGGAAAATCCGGAGGGTCCTCTAGACCCTGAGGAATCTTCGTTCCGTGGTCTGAAGAAAGATGAGAAGCAGTCACATGCAGACAAAGATTTCTGCCAAGAACCACAAGGGGCTTCCTGCTCTCCTGGCAGGTCTGAAGGGTTGAACTATGCCTGTCTCACCCACAGTGGACATGGAGATGTGTCTGATTGACAGCATCTGATAGGAAATACAGCCCTGAGATAAGTGCCATGTTAAGTTACTTGCAGAAAGAATAAAGGTGTGGTGGTGGTCTGTGGCTTTGAACTGACACAGCGAAGTTCCTGAGTTCTGATCTTGGTTCCGAGAGCCATTTGGGTTCAGCCACAGCACCCTCTTTACCAGTGACCCAACCTTCAGTGATTACGAGAAACCTTTTTGAGTTTGGAAATCCAAGGACAACTCCTAAGTCTGGGAAGAAAACAGCCATCTACTTTAGACCTCTGCCTGGCTTGCTGTCTTCGATGCAGCAAAAACATCTTTGCCAAATGGTTAGCAACAGGAATGGGTCCATTCAAGGACCTGAATGGGGGTGGGGATGGGTGAGGTGGGTGGGAGTCTGCTAATGACCACCTGTCCTGCAGATTACCTTTAAGGGGATGCAGGAAATAATTAGAAACACATACAGGAGTGGGCTGTCCCTGTGTCACCAGAAATCATTGGGCACGCTGTTATTCCATTAAAATATTCTCTTTAATCACCACTGTAAAATAGTCTGTATTTTTGGAAACTCAGATGAACACCTTTAGGTATCGTGAAAACAAGACCGTGGGAACCTCCGAATCTCAAAGCTGAACTTTCTGTGCGCATGCACCCTGTCCGCTAGATCTGTTCCTTCACGTGAGCTTATTTTTATATCTAGAGTAATTGTGGCGCGATAAGTAAAGAAAAACACAAACAGCCGAGGAGCGAACACAGCATTCCATGGTGTTACAGGCTCCAGATGTCAGAAACTCGGGGAAGGGGGGACTGATGGGGAAAATCCTAAAACAAAGGACAAGGCTATTTTGAGGACACTCCCTCTCCAAATTTAGCTTATCAGACCCTTCAGGTCCCTCAGAATGTGCAAGTGTCCCACCTCTCCCTAAAGTAATAGCTTAGTCCTTTTAGGGGAAGATAAGGAAGAGGCCAGTGCCTTCCCAGCTTCCCGCTCACCTGACTGCCAGGTGAAGCATTGCAGTTAATGCAGGCAGAACTTGATGCAGAGTATGCTGCATCTGAAGAAGGGCATTCTAAGGGTTAACAACATGTGCTGGCAGGAGCTGGGGGATTGTAGGCAGCGTGTGAAATTCAGAGTGAATGCTTCCTGTTAACATAGATCTATATCATGTCAAAGAGTCCAGTGTCTTGGACCCATGGGCCTTGCAAAGTCTTCCCCTGGTAGTGGGAGGTGGCACTTGGAAGGCAAAGCCTTCCTCTGGTCTGTGTGTGGGCATTGACCCTGAGTGCTGAAAATGTCCACCAGAAACACGCTAAGCCCCCTGGGTGCTTCCCCTTTTCCGTCAGAAAACCCAGACCACCCAGTCCCAGCTTTTTGATCCTTGTGTCTGTGCATCTGCCATTTTTTTTTTTTCATTCCTCTTTTGCCCCTAGTCAGGGTTCCAGGACCCAAGCCATGCAAGGATTTGGTAGAGAATAGTGTTAGAATTATGTTCTAATGCTACCCAGTGAAAGTAAGACTGTACAAGCAAAAAGTCATTCATTGGGTGAGATTTTTAGTGAACTGAACATGAATTTTATGGCCTGGATGAAAATTCATGGAGATGAGCCACATATCTGGCCTTGGAAGACTGGAGCCAATGAAAGCCAATGCTATGCCCTGTAGGAAGGAAGAAGGAAGAAGGGTTGATGGAGGTGGGGGTGCTGCAATGGGCACCTTGTGTGAAGTCAGGAGGTCCACTAATTTACCAGTCAGTACCTACCAAGATCACCAAGAAGCTCAGTAGTCAGCGCACGTGCAGGCCTCAGTTAATGGCAGGAGACAAGGTCCCAGAGTTGGGGATGCTGATACACATGGGTATGCACGCCTGTAGTGAGGGCAACCAGATGGCTCTAATTGGCCATCAGAAGCCATCGGACCCCTGTGATCGTGATTTTGGAGAGCAAAGTGACTTGTCCATAAAAGACAATTAAATGGTTTAAAAAGCACAGTGACTCTATGGCATAATACGTCAGTAAGTATTTAACATCTCTAATTAGTGGAAGTCTATTGAATAGGGTTCTTCAGAGAAGTATAAGATTTCAAAAAAGATTTATTTTTATTTTATGTACATGAGTATTTGCTCACATGTGCATGTATGTGTGACTGGTACCCTTCGAAGTCTGCAAAGGGCATGTGGATCTCCGGGAACTAGAGTTTCAGGTGGTTGTGAATTACCATGTAGGTGCTGGGAATTGAACTCTGGTCCTCTGGAAGAGCAGCCAAGTATTCTTAACCACTGAACCATTTCTCCAGCCTGAGAAATACAACTTAGCCGGATATACAGATTGGTAAATAAATGTGAGAGGATTTATTTCTAAAATGACTTTTATTATTTGACAGTTTCGTGTACAGTGTTCTTATTAAATTAGCTATCTATCATCTTCTATTTATATACCATCTATCATCTATATTCATGTGTACATGTGCGGACATGCACATGCCACCTAGCACATGTGTGGAGGTCAGAGGCCAACTTGTGGGAGTTGGCTCTCTCCTTCTCTGGTACCATGTGGGTTCAGAATCAGTCTCAGGTTGTCAGGCTCAGCATCAAGTGCTTTTGCCTGCTAAGCCAGCTCATCAGCCACACCCACCCCACCCTCCACTCTTTCTGGACCCTTCTTATTTCAAGCATAATCCTACATCTATACTGAAATAATTTCCTGTCTCTTCACCCATCTCCCCTTAGACACCATGATGGTTAATCTTGGTTGCCAATTTCATGGGTTTGGAGATCGACTTAGGGCACATGCCTTTGGGCAGACCTATGGCCGTATTTCTTGGAAGGATTAACTGCAGGGGGAGGACCCCTCCCTTAATGAGCGCCTTCTGGCGGGGGCCCAGATGAAAAGTGTCTGAGGGAAAAGCAGGGCTGCCTTTGCCTGCCTGCCTTTGCTCCCCTGCTGGCAAGTGCATCTACTCCACTGCTCTGCTAGTCTTCACTGGCACCAGAGCGCAGTTAGCTTTCCAACGTGGTCTGAAGATGAGCAGGTCTCTATGAATCCCCAGGCCTGCAGTACCAGGGTGGGGCTGCTGAGACATCTGTCCTTGCAGAATGGGCTCCAGTGAGGTTCTCAACCCCTCCGACAAGCAGACAGCTATGGCTGGACTACCCAGTGTGTACTGTGTCAGTCCTACGCAGATGCTTTGCTTCTGCCTTGTATTTCCACCTCTACTTTGATTTCTTTGAAGTGAGAGGACTTATTTCTAAGTTTTTTATTACTTGACAATTCCATATCTGTAACATTTTTATATTATTTATTTATTGAGGGGGGCAGTCTGTATGCGAGAGGAGAGAGTGTGTATGTCTTTCTGCATCTTTCATTTAACAAGATGATTTCCATCCACCTCCACTCACTTTCCTGCAAATGGCATTAGTTCACATCCTTACACAGCTGAATGAATCTCTAATGTGTGTATATATATATATATATATATATATATATATATATATATATATATATTCCATATTTTCGTTTTGTGCTAGTAAGCATCTGGACTGGTTCCATACGTTAGCCATCGTGAGCAGTGTGGTAATGAATGTGTCTCTGGCATGTGGCGCTTAGCTGTATCCAGGTACACCTGAAAGTTACAACGGCAACATTTGCTTGTTCTACTTGTAAGTTTCTGTAGGTCCTCCACACTGATTTCTGTACTGGCTACGTAAGTTAGTGAGTTTACTTTCTCAGTGTGCAATGGCTTCTCTTTGTCCACATCCCAGCTACCATTTCTTGTTTGTGTTCTTGGAGACTTGGTGAGATGGATTCGCTACATACTAGGGTTTTTGTTCCTTTGTTTTTGTTAAGGTGGGGTTTGGGTCTGGAGAGAAGGCTGGTCTTAACTCAGTGGTTAAAAACACTTGTTGCTCCTGCAGAGGACCAGGATTAGTTCTGAGCATACACGTGGTGGTTCACAACCATCTGTAACTGGTTCCTGGGGATCGGATGCTCTCTTCTGACTTCCCTGGGCACCAGACAAGCGGGCAGAATGCACACATAACATAAAATAACCTTTAAAAAAGGGCGGTCTCACATTCCTGACCTTCTTTCCTCCACCTCCCAACTTCTGGGGATTAAAGGTGTGCGTTTCCATGCCTACCTTGAAGCTGTTTTAATGTACATTTCCCTGATGCATAAGGATGAACATTTTAAAAAACTATTTATTGGGCATTTCTTCTTCTGAGGACTCGATGTCCAATTTGTTTGCCTATTTATTGATTAGATAATTTGGATTTTATTGCTCAACGTTTGTCAGTCTATATAAATTCTAGATATTCATCCCTGTCAGACGGTAGATGGGAAGATTTTCTGTCATTCTGGCACCTCTCTTCTGCCTGTGGTGATGGCTGCTCTAGCTAGGCAGGAGCCTTTTAATCTCCTGTGCTCTCCTCTGTCAATCCTCCGTATTATTTCCGGAACCATTAGAGTCCTTTTCAGAAGTGGTTTCCCTGTGTTTCCTCTGGCAGTTTCGAGTCTTCTATTAGGGGGCTTTGATCCATTTGGAAATGATTTTGGTACAGGGTGAGAGATAATAAAGTTTTCTTGTGTGTGTTATTTTGGCTTTTTAAAGACAGGAAATATTGTAGCCTGTGTTATATAAACGGGAGTGGTCCCCTAGAGAAGGAAGAACAAAGATGCAGCAAGGGGAGACGCTGCTGTGAGACATCTTTGAGAAGGAGACACAGGCTGAGGGGCTACATACATGTGTGACAAAATGACATTTGACACTATTTGGCCCCTCCCAAGTGTGACAGGCTCTCCCAGCTCCTTTGAATAACGGGGTTCTCTTTCCCAAAGCAGACACCCAGATTTTCCTGTTTTAGCTTGTCTTCCAAATCTCAGGTCAAGCGAGAGTTTAAATTTTTCTCATACATAGTTAAATGAAATATTTTAATGCAACGGTTTTCTGCAATAGTTGATGGTACGTGCTCAGGGTGGCAGCATCAAGTTTAGGATTAAAAAAAATAAAAAAGTCAGGAGTCAATCGTGAGTGAGAAGACTGTAGGGCTGTGGCAGCCTGCTCCATCCTGAGTTAGAAACGATGTCATTATTTAAGTGCCACACAAGCAGAAAGATGATTGACAGGAATTCCTGCAAAGGTGTGGTTGCTCACCTGTGGTCTACGATGGAGACAGGCTTTGCAGTGGGGAGAGGGTGACTTAAACCTTTGGAATAGCCTTTGGATAAGTGAACTATGAGGTTCTTTAATACGGTGGGAGTTAACAGAACTCTTCTGAAGTCTCCTCTCTTCTGGGGCAGCAGCCCAGCCATAACAGCAATGTTGTGGTAGTCTGGCCATTTCTGGGCTATGGATTATAGCTTGTAATAACATCTGATGGTGAATTTATAGCCTGCCAAATACAAGGAGATGGTTGTATCTCAGAGCTTCTGCAGGATTCTTATAGCCACAAGGGTCCAGACAGCGCTGGAAAACCAGATCATGTGCAAAGCATTTTCTGTTTTCTTGTGCTTATTTCTGATCATCTTGTCTCCATCTTCCAAGTTCTGAAATTGCATGTGTGTGTCCCACCACGCCCTTACGTAGCGCTGAGAATGGGACCCAGAGCTATGTCTATGCCAGGCAAGCACCCTACCAACTGAGCCACATCCATCTCCAGTCCTACATCCATCTCCAGTCCTGTGGGGGTCTCCCACCGTTACCTTTAGAGTTTGTTCTAGTTAGAATAGTAATAATTTGTGTGTAACTGAGTTCAAGTTAGAAATCCTTCTGATTAAGGGGTGACAAAAATTACATGGCCTTGAAAAACCAAAAATAAATAAATAAATAAATAAATAAATAAATAAATAAATAAATAAATAAATCACCAAAATCCCACAAACATGTGTTTGGAGGCATCATGACCGGAACAATGTAAATACTGTGAAGCTGATGACTACAAAGCATGTCGTCTCCTCCGTGTGCTGCTGCCCTTCAGAGCAGCAGGGCTGGTGGCACTTGTGTGCTCTGCATCAGTCTCCTAAGACCGAACATCTACAGTAACTGGTGGCACAGTGGTGTGTCACCACTGTGGAATCTTGGTCTTTATTTTATTTTTGCTTTTTGCTTTTACTACGTTTCATATCTTGTAAAGAAGAAAAAGAGAAAGAGAGAGATGTCAATACTGCCTTGTGAATTTAAAACTTTTTCATGATTCTTTAAGTACCCAATGACCAACCCCACATTTTCGATGCATTGAAAAAAGGGTTATCACTGTTGCTCATCTGCTAAATAGATTAATATTGTTAAGTATAAAATTGTGAATGATTTTTTTCTAAATAATTCTAATTGAATATAATTTCAACTATTGGATGGTGAGTTTATATCCTCCTGAAAACTAGAAGATAGCTTATAGCTACTCCCACCACCCCAGGGTGTGGATCCATTTTCCTGATCTTGTCTACATTTAAAAACTCTGAGTGAAGAATGTGTTTTTAAAAGACAGACCAGGCTGAAGAAACCCACAGAAACAGCTGACCTGAACAAGGGGGAGCTCATGGATTACAGACTGATAGCTGGGAAACCAGCATAGGACCGACCCAGACCCCCTGAATGTGGGTGTCAGTTAGGAGGACTGGGCAGTCTATGGGGCCTCTGGTAGTGGATCAGTATTTATCCCTAGTATAAGAGTGGACTTTGGGAGCCCATCCCACAAAGAGGGAAACTCTCTCAGCCTAGACACACGAGAGAGGGTCTAGGTTCTGCTCCAAATGATGTGACAGACTTTGAAAATCCCCCATGGAAGGCCTCACCCTCCCTGGGGAGAAGAAAGGGGATGGGAAAGGTGGGTTGGTGCGGGGCAGGGGAGGAAGAGAGGGAGAGGGAACTAGGATTGACATGTAAAACAAGCTTGATTCTAATTTAAATTTTAAAAAAGGAAAAAGAAAAAAAAATGACACCCTTGAACAAGGAAGAACAAATCATACATACGCTCTGTCCCCTGTTTCCCACCCAAATTTGTCTATCAGTATCATTCTGAGTGTAGGGAAGAAAATGCCTGAGGTAAAGCAGGATGTCAACAAGAAAACCAGGTAGACTCATCACAACAGGCGGTGTTTACAAAGACACCAAGGAATTCCACAAAACAGCCGCCACAGTGGAGGAAATAAGTCATGTGACACTGGGGTGAAACCATCCTGGAGCTTTGCTTTGAGATGATTATATAGTGAGAAAAATGCAGGAATAAGAAATGAGACTACACCTAGCTAAGTAAGGAGCAGCAACACAAAGTCTCTGGTTCTCCTGCTACTTCTCTGGAACACCATCTTCAGCACTGGGCCAGTAAAGCTGTCTCAAGAGGAGGACAGAGGCTGGTGTGTGAGAACTGAGCCTGTGACACTTTTGTCATCAGTGTTATTTCTACAAAGTGTTAGCTTAGATGTTTAAGAGCCTTGGCTTTTTCCTCTCTTGAAGTATTCTAACGAAGCTTTCGAATCATAACGTCAATGGAAACATTTCCTATTAGTATAAAATGTAAACTCCAACACACATTTGCTAATTAGTAACTAGATTATCGAGCCAGACAATTATTGATAAGAAATCAAATACTAGTTTTGTTTTCTGAATTCAGAGTGCCTTTAACATCAATTGGTTTTGTGTAAGGATAATTGTGTATATGTGCATTTATGTATTTTTCGACAGGAGGTAGAAATAATCATGAGAAGAACGGGCTAGAAAAACGATTCAGCGGTTAAGAGCACTTACTGCTCTTACAGAGGACCCAGGTTTGGATCCTACTGTGCAGGGTGGCTCACAAGCACCCATGACTACTAGTTCCAGGAGCTCCACGTGACCTCCATGGGCACGAAGCACACACATGTTGCATGCATCACAAAACACCACATGTAAAGTAAAATGAATGAAACAAACATTTTTAAGAAGAGAGAATGGACTGAGAAAAAAATCTACTGAAACTAGTGTCTCCTAAGAGACCATGAAAACACAACAAAATAGGAAACAGGCAGCTGCCGTTCAGGGTAAAGGACAGGATTCTAGCAAAGCGAGGACATTGTTTGTACATCTTAGCTAACCGGAGCTACTTTTTAACATGGAAAAAATTCACAGAAATGCTGTGATCTGAGGAAAAGTTGATGCTCCTGTGAAAATGTTAGTTTTTGTTTGATTTGAGTAGCTTTCCTACATGAAAAATTTCAAATGCATAGTAATGTGCTTTACCAAAGTAATGGATAGTCCTGTCAATCATCTATGTGTGCACATGTGTGTATGTAACTCTAACGATATAAGAGTTAGTATAAGTTTCTCAGCAAAGGCATTTGACTATTTTCAGAATGGGAAGTGTGTCTATGGGAAAGTGAACTTGGCTCCAGAGTGCCCTGTGTAGTCAGTATGCTCTGCCTGAATGCAGGGCTTGGAGGCCATGGCTGGTAACACCTCAGAGTCCTGGGAGGCTGCCTTGCCTTTTTAGGCAGTGAGGGTCTCTCTGTGTTTAGGGTAAGATGATTGACAGCTCTGCTCCAGCTCCAATTAGCACTCTGTAATTTATTAGCTTCTGCTTTCAGATTATGTGCTAACTTCACAAATATTTCAACCATGGAAACGGCAGCTATCAGGTGTCTGTTTCCTGATCCAGCCCTTTGGGCTGGAGCGAAATACAAGGAAATAACAGCACAGTTGGTCTGACAAGTGGGAATAATCATTTGTGTCTGTGCCTGTCTGAGGGCATGAGGTCTCTGGTTTCTCTTGAGGCGTGTGTGTGTGTGTGTGTGTGTGTGTGTGTGTGTGTGTGTGTGTGTGTGCACGCACCCATGTAATTTGTAGATAAATAGGTTCATCTGTAAAGATTCAGGGATACAGTTTTTGTATTACCAGATTTTATTTATGTATGATGTAGATGAGCCAGTTTCAGAAAATATGAAAATAGTTTGCTCAACCCTTTTGCTTTTGCGAGTATCATAACTTCTATTACACACAAATGACAACTGTGGTAATGACACTGTCATTATAATTCCAGATTTTAGGAATATATTATTGTAAAAGAAAAGAAGTACTCGTGAGAGAGATGCCATGTGACAGCGTTCAAGCAGAGGGTTTTGTTTGTTTGTTTTTTTAATTAGGAAAAGGGATCATAAAAAGGAAACGGGGAGGGGAAAAGACTGGCTTCCTTCTGGGACAGGAGCAGCAGGAGAGAGGAAGGGGGTGAGAAACAGAGAGAGGGAGAGAAAGAAAGAGAAAGAAGGATGGGGTGGGCAGGGTCCTTTTAAAGGAAACATAGTGAATGTGCACAGGTGGTGCTCTTACTGGCTGCAGCTGAGGGTGTATCTTGTCAGAAGAGGCCAGTACAGATTCCTGAATACTAACATATATAATATTTTATAAAACTCTAGTAAGGAGAAATGGAATATGGGGGGGCAAAGAGTATGAGAATCAAATATGAACTACTTGTATGTAATAGCAAACTTACTAAAATGATTTAAAAATTAATCTCATTGCCAGTTTTGTTTAAAGTCTTCCAAATGTCTTTCTACTTTTCTCTCATGCTGTGACCTCATTCTATGAATTCTATGGACATGGCTTTGGTATTACAAGCCATTTTATCTTCTTTCTCTAAATCACTGAGTGTTCAATAAAGACAGCTTGTTTGCTTACTATGATAGAATTTACATTTACATAAACACACTTTCCAAATCTAAGCAAAATGGAAATTAAAATAACTTTGAGTTCCTTCGTCTGATGCAAAATGGCACAAAAACCCACGTAGAGTGAGTGGCTAGAGCCTTGAGTCCCTTCACCCACCGGTTCACCCTCCCTCCCATCCAGGCCAGGAATCAATCCTGTTTAAGAGTTTGCCACACATTGAAATAGAACTTCAAAGGGGAAATGAGATAGGATAGCAACCCCCTGAAAGGAACAGAGCAGATAGAGTTCCTCTTGCTGGCTGAATCCGTTCTCAGCCAGAAGGCACGGGGCAGGAGGATTACTTGGTGGTGGACAGGAGTCTCTCCCCTTTTCAACACCTCTTCCTCTGCTCAGGCCAAGTGCAGATGGGAGGCTGTGGGTGCCAGAGATGTGACTGCAGGCCAACTTAAACTTTCTCAGACCCTCAACCAGGTGTGATAAGACATAAAAACACCACACTTGCCTTTTACTGTGCCATCCTTCATTTTCTTATACTTCTTCCAACTACTAGAACTTTTGGGGCCTTTACGAATATTAATATTAATGAGATGTGTATGGATGTTATTTTACATTGAGACATGATGACCTTACAGCATGCCTGCTAAGCTTCTTACTTCCAAAGTTCTTGTCGATGCTCTCATTACACAGTAGATTGAGATCATCTCGCACTTCTGCTTTGGGAAAGTATAGAGCAGAATGAAACACCGTCCCTGCCAAGTCACTGGAGCCTGGGCTGGCTCAGCAGTCTGGACGGGCTGCTCAAGACTGTCTCAAAGGCCAGTTCCAGTGAATGAGTCTCCCCACAAGGAACCTGATATTCAGGTCAGATGTAGCTTAGGCAGTTTCAGCGATCAGAACCTCGTGGCTGGGAAAATGCTCCTGTCGGTTGTGGTCACAGCCCTGAGGGGTGCCAGTGGCACACAGGTAAAAAGCCTCTTCCAGTGGGGCTTACACAGAGAGGAGCCTTGCCAGGAGCAGATGCCTTCTTCTACGGTGTAGTTAATGGCAGATCCTGAGGAGCACACTGGGACGTCATGCATCATATTTATGCTTGCATATACCAGGGGCCCATGCCAGTGGAACATGGATTTAAAAACCCACAGGCAAGGCCAAAGTTAATTTTAGTTATTGCCTCAGTGTCCAACCCCCAGTCTCTTGCCTGTCTTAGTTAGGTTGGGTGTGAAGAATGTGAGAGCAATGAAGGCTATTAAATACTGAAATGAATTAATAAGCAGCTGCTCCTTCCTGGAGAAGAACAGACCTGCACCAGTCTGGATAATCGACAGGCAGCGTCTTTTGATGGAGTTCAGACCGTGCCCAGAGCGAGCTCCTTTGAGCCCCAGGAGCCTACATAGGCTTCTTCTAAGTCCTACCTTCACCTCTCTGCCTCGTCTCCTCCGTCACTGTCTGCTGTAGAGGGTAAAATCAGCCCTCTGCTGAACAGCAAAGAGAACAAGAGTTCTGAGAAGCAGTGACTGCAGTGTGTGACAGCTTAGCCTCCATGCTTGCCCGCCTGGGTTTGTAACCATGATCTGCCACTTAGACACTTTATGACTGAGTAAAGGACTTCCCTTCAGTGTGCCACAGCTTCCTCCCTGTCAGAAGATCATAGTAAGAGATGGTATGTCAGATGCCGGGCTCATCACTCAGCTAATCCATCCACAAGCCTCTAGATAAACAATGACCATTACTTAATTGTTATCACAGCAGAACGGACACAGAGTACTTTCCATTTGCACAAAAGCAAAGGTATCGTTTTTGTGTTGATCAAGTCTACTTCATAGTTTCCGAAATGGAGGAAGTGGGTGGGTAACAATGAGTAGGGTCCTTTCACTGTTCCTTAGACTATTATCCAAGATATATCATATTTGCCTCTCACATTATAATGAAGGCCAAGACACATGCTAAAATATTTATGCTTTATCAGTGTATAAAGGGCAATTTGACATAATACAGAATGCCTCTCCTAGGCACCTTAATACAAGAATGCAAACAGTTCTGGCACCAACGATAATAAAAAAGTGCTATCAATTAAAAAAATAATCTCCTCTCCTTTCATTTGGTTCCACAGCCTATCTTTTTAAGATATAAAATAACCAATATCTCAAAAACCATCTTAAGGCCAGGCAGTGGTGGCACTCACCTTTAATCCTTGCAGAGGCAGACAGATCTCTGTGAGTTGGAGACCAGCCTGGCCTACAGAGTAAGTTCCAGGACAGCCAGGGCCATACAGCTAAACCCTGTCTCAAAAAAAAAAAAAAAAAAAAAAAAAAAAGCAAATAAAAATAACACAAAGGCTGTGCTGTCTAGAGTGTAAGATTTAACCACTGGGCATTGGTGGTGCATACCTTTAATCCCAGCAGTAGGGAGTCAGAGGCAGGTGGATCTCTGTGAGTTCGAGGCCAGCCTGGTTTACATAGCTAATTCTAGGATAGGCTCTAGGGCAATACAGAGAAAAACCAACCAACCAACCAAACAAACAAACAAACAAAAGATTTAAGGATGAACAGCCAATCTTTCCTGTGAAGGGATAAATCTGTAGCTGACCAAATGGTCCTCAGAGTGGTACCTCTAGTCCTGGTTTCCTGAATGTCAACAGGATTCAGAAACCAGGATTCAGAAGCCCTTAGCTTTTTTCAGGCATGGTTTCCTAACCCATAAAAATGGGGTGTGTGGGGTGACGATGGAGTCATACCTAACTTCTCATCCTTAGGTGACTTGAGAGATGAAAAGGTATTAACAAGAGTTCATAACTCAGTAATCATTCAGAAAAACAACACACAACACACCCACACCCTGCACAAGATTTCAGACATCAGATCATAATACTATCAATAGCAATAGTCTATTAAAATTGAGACGTTTATTTTTATAGAACAATGCAGCATTCTCATAATACACACACATCAGTAATGCTCATTTCTTCTACCTCATCTCCAGCTCTGCCCCGTGCAGACCCTCTCTTTATCCCAACACTAAAGTTAGCAACCACAACCATAGAGATTAAGACAACAAAGTGTTTGTTTGCGATTCAGTGGCCACCTCTCCCCATGTGATTCCTAGCTCCTCCCCATAGAGACACTTAGGGGTATGTGTGTCCTGTTTGCATTTTCACAGAGAGGGGGTTGTGGGAGAAAAGGTGGAACAAAGTATTTTTCTTTTTCTTTCTTTTTTTTGTGGCAAAATGTTTCTTGTAAAAGTGATGCTATATATACATGTTTATATATAATCTATCCAGGGCGATTACAACTGTCCTGCCAGACACTGCAAAGTTCCACCTTGGTCAATGTATTTCTGGAGTTTTAAACAGCTGCCTTACAACAGCTGCATTTCAGTAAGGCTTGGGCAGGTGGCTCCAGATCAGCCCCTTGCCAGTCATATGCAGGCTGAGGCGACTGTGTTCACAGTTCACAGGAAAGAAAGAGTGTGTCTTCAGTCTGCGGTGGGTGCAGTGGTGAGGTGATTGACAAGGTGGGAGCTGGAGGCTGGGTCATGAGGAGGAAGTCTGGCTGCTTTGTACTTCTCTATCGTGGTTTTTTGGTTGCAAGTCCGCATCAGTGTAAAAAAAATATTCACAGCAAAAGATCTCATTTTCTTCATTCCATTCCAAGAGTGCTTATAGTACATCAGCCAGCTAAGCAACCTCACCACAGACACTTCCAGTGCCTTAGCCAAGTCATTAAATGTAACTTAGGAGAGATAAATTGGAGAAAATATTTCTGTAAATGTGGTTTTTGCTTTTCCCACCAGACAGGGACATTTGAAGGCTCTGCCTTCCTGCTCTCTCACTAAGTGAGAGGCAGATGCGAGTCCCCACTGCTGGTCTGAAGACAGAAGGGGGAAGGAAAGCTGTAGCTCAGCAGGTCAGCCCAGAAGATGCTCAGTGAGAATAGCAAGGACCTGCAAACCAAGACCAGAAGCCATTACAAACCCTCTCCGTGTTAGTTCTGGTGGTCTCCAACCAGATGAACTACTCAGAGACCTACAGGAAAGGTGGTGGTCTGTCTAAACCATACAGATCCTTGCTTTGGTCCTGAGTCTGCAAACCTGAAAATGAATAAATAAAAGATGGGGTGGCAGGATGCTTGGAGGAAATAAAAAGAGAGAGAAATTCACCATTTTTCTTACGAAAGCTACACACTTCATCTACAGGCTTTGAAACACACGGAGAAATAGAACCGTCCTTTGAGGAAACAGGGGGAGGGCAAAGGACTAGCCAATAATTGGGCTTGTTTTAAACCTTTCTCATTTGCTCAAGAAAAAAGTAAAAGGCAAATCCCTCAGATCTTTCCAATTCTCAGCTGAATGAATGCGCATGCACATTTGAACCTAGCCAGCCAGCCAGCCAGCCAGCCAGGTTCTTAGCATTACCATCAAAACCAGCCTGAATTTTGCAGTGTAAAAGTCCCACTTCATTTGGCAGTTAAGCTGATGCAAGAGACCCCAGGGGTCACAGGTACTCTGGGTCAAAGCTCCTGTGCCACGGGCATCACCGGAAAAGAAACAATGGAGACGTTCCATGGCACATTTTATTTAACCCAATATCACCAATAGGCAAACTGCTGGACATCTTAGAACATGCAAACTCAGTATAAAATGTTAACGAGGTGAGGTTTTACATCATTTTTTTTTTTTCTTCTGCAGTTTTGGAAATCCAGTGTGTTTTACGTCTGACAGCACATCGCGGTTCATCCTAACCACAGGGCAAAGGCTTAGTAGTCACGTGTGGTTAGTGGCTACCGCTCTGACCAGCGCAGGCTAGAAACTTTCCACCGAACGAACAAAAAGAGTCCTGTCAGTGCAGCCAGGCCGACGGCAGGTTGCTACTTTCTAGAGACATCTACCCGTAGAAACAAATGAGGGCATGCAATCTCTCAGCCGCATGGTCCTGCGGGAGGGGGGGTCTCCCAAGGGAAGTCGGGGCGCCCGGGACTCAGCCCAGAGTCGGGTACAGTGCTGGGGGGGCTGCAGGGAGACTGCACTCCCTCCTCCGCTTACCTGAGTCCACGCTGAGGCCCAGACTCAGCCCGGTGGGGCTCACGAAGGGTCCCCCGGGCGCGGCCCACGCGCCGCTCGCCGGTTCGCCCTTGGCCGCGAGCTCGCAGGGCGGGCTGCCGGGAGCCGGCGCCGAGGCAGGAGCCAGGCGGCCGGGGCGGCCCGAGGCTGCGGGCGTGAGCAGCGGCCCGTAGCGCGGATCGAAGTGGGGCGCGTAGACCTCGTGCACCGCCGGCCGCGGGTACGCGGAGGCTTGCGCTCCCAGGGCGCCGCCCAGCGCGTAGGGATGGTGCGGGTGCGGGTGTGCGTGGTGCGGGTGTGCGTGGTGCCAGTCGGCCGCGCCCTGGTGCAGGTGGCCGTGCAGCGCGGCTGGAGCATAGGGGTCTGTGGCGAAGGGCAGCTCCGAGTGCGCGGCCGCCAGAGGACTGCCCAGCGGCGCGGGCACCGGCGCCTGGTACGCGCTGTTCCAGAAGGAGGCGGGGAAGCTGCGCTGGCTCATCGGGAAGGTGCCTTCTGCTGGCCCGGGGTGGGAGGAAAGCGAGAAAGGAGTGTGTCACCGAGCCGCGCCAGCCAACCGTACGGGAGGCCTAGGGAGCTAGGGTTGGAAGGCCACAGAGGGGCAGGACCCGCAGCCTTCACCTTTGGGCAGTCTTCTAAGAGGTCTGCCGTGGGCGACAAAGAGCCCCGACACTGAAAAGGGCGGCCCGAAAGTCCGCAGAGGACATCTGAGTCACCCTGCTTTCTAGATGGGTTAGCAACAAAATTCCTGATGGTGGAGGAAGTTGGAGATTTTAGGAGAAGAGAGTTTGCCCTCTTCCCTCTGGTCCAGGGCAGACTCGACCTCTCTTTTCCAACTGCAGCTGAAGACCCTTGTCCCTCTGTCTGAGGTCTAGCTACTTCACTACCCTCTCTCAAGGTCTCAACCCAGAAACGGCTCTGCTTCTAGGTAAGTGTTTGTTAGACTGGAAGATAACGTGGAAGCCACGGATAGACTTCCAAGGCTTGTTATTAGTGGTGTTTTTCTAGAGGTCTACATTCAAATACTCCTCCTCTTGCAAGAATTCAAGAGATAAGCGAAGTAAGTGTATTAAAAGAGCAGTTGTGTGATTTGCATAGACAGCTTAAAAAAACTCGAATTTTTATTAACAAATTTTCTGATAAAAGTGAAGATGCCAGGAATAATGAATAATTATAATAATGTATAATGACAATAATTCAGTCATCAGTATCACTGTCGACTCCCTAGAGTATGGTAGTGTAAGAGGAGGGAGCTAGGGTCAGGCTTGTTGTCTTGGGTAGAGAAGAAGAGAAAGACATTTGATTCAAAGTCCTTTTATGGTACATCTCTTCTGGGGAAGTCATGGGTACCACACACTAGAAAATCTAAAACAACTTGGAAATCACCTTCTGAATGGTGAACAAATGTCCCGTTGAAAAAGAATTTAGGCGGCAAGAGGAAAAAAGAGGAAGTTTTGTATCTAAAACGAATGCTTTGAAATGCTGTCTAGGGGCAAGGTTTGTGCAAAATGCCAGATTCGGCTGTGGAAACGAGGGGTAACAATGGTTGGGGTAACAATGATTGGGGTAACAATGATTGGGGTAACAATGGTTGTGATTCCTGCATGAACGACAAATGAAAATTTCTTTCTTCTAACAACAAAATCTTCACTTCTCAACTTAGTTACACAAAGACTCAACTGCCTGAGAGTGTTTATGGCTGATATCCTCGACCTTCCTGTTGTTGGTAATAGAGGGGAATTGCAGCTAAGGATGATTCAGGTGACTGGTTCCTGGTTAGAGTAGAGTGGTCCTTTCTGTTACTGAAACTGTTAAGGTGTTTTGTTTCTTTGCTACGATGACACTGGCTTGAATTATAAAGAATTTCTGCTTTAAGATTTCTCAACTATTTGAAGCCAGGCAAGCGCTAGGAAGTAATCTCAAGCAGATTTTGCTTGCAGGGAGGCCGATGGCCAAATTTGCAGAAATTGGGAAGGAGCCTCATAGATTGTTGGTGAAGGTTCTGCTCGGTTGTCTGTGGAACCCCGAAGTGTCCTCTGGACATCAACAGACATTTCAGTTTTGACTCTTACAGTCTTCTCTGGGGATGGTTAGGAGGGCAAGTGTTATTCTAATTTTAGAGAGCAGTAAACACTGACCTCCAAGAGGTTAAAAGACTTGCCCAAGGTCATATTGCTAGGAATCCGTAGAACCAATGCACACATCGGAGCCCTCCTCCCACTTCCAAGCCTGGTCTCCCCCCTTCACTGCCTCCAGACCACCCTTTCCTCTGCTTCTGTACCCATGCCTCCTCATTGTTCATGCCCCCCTCAAATGCTGCCATTCAGCCCTGCTTAAGCTTACTGCTCTTTCAGCTGCACTTTGGGACCCTGGAGATAGGCTGCGGGCAGATAAACCTCCCCCTTCCCTTCTCAATGGGTCCTACTCACCTCTCCAGGGTCCGGAGCTCCTGTGGGCTTTGCTGCTGGCGGTACAGCTGGGGGTATAGCTACTAGGCTGGCTCAGGGCCCTACTGAAATGTTCATCCACCACAGAGCTGATGTCGCCCTGGAAGTAGGTGAAGAGTACGCATCTGGGGTTGATGTACTCAGCTTCGGGTGCGCGCTCTTTCTCTGGGCTGCCTTCCTCTTCTTTTACGCTGGCTGGGGTTTGGTTGGAAAAGGAGGAGCTCCCACTGCTGCTGCTGGGGCTGTTGCACTCTTGGGCTTCCTGCATTTTTGAGTAGTAGGCTAGTTTCTGTCCAAAGAGAGAAAGAGTTAACAATCAACCTGCAAAGGGATGGTCAATGTAAGTATATTGCTAAGGTATCCATTGAGTAATGGGCATCTCTGCCCAAGCCCCATGCCTGCTGCAAAAACCCAGCAATAGATGGTAACACAGTTGCCTCTCTAGTTCCTAAAGAAAAAAAAAAAAAAACTACCCCGTTTGATGCCCTCTCTCCCTAGTATTGCAGCTGGACTACAGGAAAACACTCAAAATGTTGGGGTGAAAAATCTGAGAAGACAGTAAATTGACCATCAATCAATCAAAGAGAACAAAACAAACAAAACAAAACAAGAAAAACCAAAGCAGAGTGTGAGTACTGTAAGCTGAATTCTTCTTTCAGAGCTATGCTCAGGGCAAACAGACTTTTAAAAGCAGATGGTAAGGATAACGGGCATCCGAGTTAAGTTGGCAGAACTCTACAGGAGAACTCGGGGCAGAAATACAAGCCACAAGATCAGGCGTCCTCATGGTGAAACAGAAAAACAATGACAAAGGATTCCACATGACACAATCAGGAATGAATTGCCACAGGAAACAAGAAGGAGTTCCAGAATCATGACTTAGGGGAAATTGTGGGTCTTTTTAAATAAATGCAAGTTGATTTTTGTATGTGCGCCCACAAAGATCTCCAAAGTCGACGTCAGTTGTTTGCATTCGTTTGATTGGTTTTGATGCAAGGTTTCATACAGCGTAGGCTGACCTGAAACTTGCGGTGTAGCCTTGAACTAAGATCTTCCTGTCTCAGCCTCCCAAGTGCTGGGGCCCAGCACTGGGGCCTCTGTATTTGTAGTTTTAAAACAGATCATTTAAGTAAGGAAAAGTTAGCAGCTGATTAGCATCTCCAAACAGAAGTTATAAAAAGGAGCGGGAAGAAGGTTGGATCCGGAGCTAATCTCTATATCAATGCAACTTTAAGACCAGATTCAGCTATTGAGCACGTTGCCTTAGAAATGAGCCATCGACTGATACAGAGCTAAATCATTCTCAAGGCAGAGGTGGCCTTGAAGGGAAGGACAGAGTCACACAAAGTAGATTTTATGTAGTAGACAGGTCTGGGGTCCACGAGGAGAAAGGGCCAGCTAGATCTAAGGATCCCTTTTGCAGTCGATGGATCGTTCCACACTGGGAAAGGGCTGATCTCCGAAGCCGGGGGGCCCAAAGATTCCAGTTTTTAACATCACCACACCCTGGATGCCGCATTTCCACTTCGTTTACAATGAGAAACCAGGGTGATTCCTGAATCTAACACAAAGTAGGACTACAAATTCTAGGTTGGAAAGTTTTCTTGGGCGAGTCTGAGAGTGTGTTGGGAGTGAGGAGGACCTAAAGCAAAATCATTGTCTTGATGCATTGCTGGGGTTTGCAAACAAAACTGTTGGAAGTATTGACTCACACACTATAGATGGTTTCACTGTTCCCCAAAAGAGAAAAAACCAGCCCAGTCCAAAATTCTGCCGCCCCAGGTGTGTGTGTGCCCTTTCTCCTGATTTGTGTTCTGCTACCTTCGCTGGGGACACGCGAGGCAACGGTAGTTGGTTACACACCCAGCCCGAGGAAAAGAGAAATCGGAAATGGGCAGAATCGGGCGAACTTGAACAGTTTGCAGGAGCGGGGTTAAGTGATCTCAAAAGTGACGTTAGGTTGTCGGATTCTGCCACTTGGGTGCCAGAAAGGCGATCTCGCGGGGCTGGCGGATCACACCGGGAATAATGCTTCCTATAACGAGGCAGAGCGCAGATCTCAAGGCCCGAAACCTCCTGCGCGTTTCTCCCGCAGTTCCGGAGCTAGTTGGCCCAACGGCCTGAGAACTGAAATGAAGGAGATCATTCCCGGGACGACCTGGGGCTGCCCATTTTAGAACGGCAGAGGCAGGCTTTTCATCTTCTTTTGTTTGTTTGTTTTATTCCTATGGTAAAGACCAAAGTTCGGATTTCCCTGTGTGAGCTGTGCGGGGAGCCCTGTCCGCTCGCACCAGACTCTAAGAAGGAGATTGAGTGGGACCATCGCGTCTCACTGTTCTGGGGAAGGCCTGGGTGCATTTTAGCACGACGTTTGTGCCCTCTCAAGACAGCAAACCGGCCAGCTAAAGAGAATTAGCTGCGGTCCCGGCATCCGGGCGTCCCGGCGTCTTGGGCTGCCTGCCTGTCTGTCGCCCCTGGCGCGAGGAGGCTCAGGCGACCTTTAGGGTCTTTCCTAGTCTGGGGTGCCCCGCGGGTCCCCGTCCCACCCGAACAGACTCATACCTGGTGGTAGGGAGTGTAGGCGGCTGCGAAATAAGGCTGCGGGGGACCGTAGACCTGGTACATAACATCCAGACAGCTCATGGCTCCCCGCCGCGGAGGCAGCCGAGTGGTTTCTCATCAACGCTGTTTTGGAGGAGCTCAAGGATGCTGCGGCGGCGGCCGTGGCTCCGGAGCCCCAGCGTCATGGGCGGCCGGGCAGTGCTGGGCTGCGGATGCGGCCAGCTCGCTCCCGTCCCGCTCGGCGGTTCCAGCCGGGCCGCGCTCCCGGGCAGAAGCGCCCGGGCTCCCGCGTGTGCGCATTTAAACCCCGCAGCCCCTGGCGCGCTGACGCCGCGAGGGGGCGGGGACCAAAGGCAGCTACGCGGTCCCAGAGTTTCCCGGGACTCCCTCGCGGGGAGCTTGTGCCACAGACTGTGGGATCCCCAAGCTCTCCTCCCGGAGCAGCGATTTTCCCCATCCTTGTTTCCACGAGGGACAAAGACGGCAGAAACTCGGAGATAGAGAGACCAGGGACAGAGAGAAAGATAGGGCGCGGGCCCGGGCAGAGCGCAGAACCTCTGCCCGAAGTTCCCAGAAGGTGTTTGGGGAGGGACGGAGCTATCTTTTGGAATCTTCGCTGGCTCTAGGTTGTCACAGCGGGTTAAGAAAGGAGACGCAGGACTCCTCGGGAAAGTGACCGGCAGAAGCTAAGCCAGTCCCATCCTGCGTCCTGAGCGCCTCCACTAACCCTCATTCCGGTCACCAGCATCCCCACTTCTAATTTAATTCTTTTTTCTTGGGTCGTTGCTTTCTGGCCTTCTAAAGTTCGATCGCACCCTATTCCCGCTGATGAACTCAGTGAACTAACGATCCCTGCGGGGCTTCGGATCTGCGTGAACTACTTTCCAAGATTCTGAAAGCTCCTACCCAGCCCCCTTATCCCTCGACCTGGTCCTTCGTAGTTCCTCAACGTTTAGAGCAAGGACTCCCTGGTTCTAAGCCGCGCTTAGGCGGTGCAGTCTGAGTACTTAGGTTGTCTCCTTGGTTGGCTATAAAAGCTGTGATGGTCCGTTTCGTTTAAGACGAGGCAGTGTGTGGCAGGCCCCTTACTGGTTCCCTTTCTTGTCCGGCGATGCCAGCGGGGTGGGCGCTTATTGCGCAGGGCGGGGGCAGGTTTCCCGGTGTCTGTCTGCTTCGCGCTCCACCAG